>SKCR01047816.1:0-41068 GCA_019454045.1 Zanthoxylum bungeanum
TTTCTAGAGTAGTAATGGTGTGAAAAACTTTCGTCTTATGTTGTCCCAAAACTGCACCTACATTAAAATCACTAGCATCGTACATCACTTCAAAAGGAAGCGTCCAATCTGGTGCTACTATGATGGGGGCAGAGAACAACTTCTATTTCAAGATCTCGAAAGCATGGTGACATTCTTTGGTGATGTGGAATGACATGTCTTTCTCCAGTAGATTGCATAGAGGTTTACCAATCTTTGAGAAATTCTTGATGAATCTCTTGTAAAATCCTGCATGCCCAAGAAAACTTTGAATCCCTTTGACGGATGATGGTGGAGGTAGTTTTTCTATCGTCTTAATTTTGGCTTTGTCTACCTCAATTCCCTTCTGTGTGATCCGATGTCCCAAGATAATGTCTTCCTGCACCATGAAGTGGCATTTCTCCCGATTTAGTACCAGATTAGTGTCTTCACATCTTTGCAATACTTTTCCCAGATTTTACAAGCAGTGATCGAACGAGTCTCCAAACACTGAAAAGTCATCCATGAAGACTTCCATGATTTGTTCTAGCATGTCTGAAAATATGGCCATCATGTATCGTTGAAATGTGGCAGGAGCATTACAGAAGCCAAATGGAATCCTGCGGAATGCAAAAGTACCATACGGTCATGTGAATGTGGTTTTCTCCTGATCTTCTGGGCGATGGCAATCTGATTGTATCCTGAGTATCCGTCCAAAAAGTAGTAGAAATCATGCCCTGCCAGTTTGTCTAGCATCTGGTCAACGAATGGTAGCGGGAAATGATCCTTCCGTGTGGTTTTGTTCAGTTTCTTGTAGTCCATGTATACTCTCCATCCAGACACTGTTCTTGTCAGAATCAGCTCATTCTTGTCATTTGTGACTATAGTCATTCCTCTTTTCTTGGGTACACATTGCATATGACTCACCCAAGAGCTGTCAGAGATGGGGTAGATGATGTTTGCATCCAACCATTTGATGATTTCTTTCTTTACTACTTCCTTCATGATTGGATTCAGTCTTCGTTGATGCTCCGCTGAGGCTTTGTACTCATCGTTCATCAGGATTTTGTGCGTGAAAAATGATGGACTGATGCCTCGAATGTCTGCTATAATCTAGCCAGTAGCTCTCTTGTGCTCACGTAGCACTCTCAGCAACTTATCTTTCTGCACCCATGTTAGCGACGAAGAAAGAATAACAGGTAAATCAGAAGAGTTTTCCAAGTATGCATACTTGAGATGGCTCGAAAGTGGCTTTAGTTCCAACTGCGGTGGTTCTTCTATTGAGGGCTTGATTCGCTTCTTTTTTGGAAGTTCCAAATTTTCCACCTGTGGTGTCGATTTGAAGCGAGAGGCTTGATCAACATAGTTGATACATTCCAGAATATCATCATCTAATTCCTTGTCAGTCATGTTGGTGATGCATGCTTCAAGTTTGTCAGTGGAAAGTTGCATTGCATCTGTGTTTTGGATGATACTATCTATTACATCAAGTTTGAAACATTCCTCCTCTCATTCATCATTTGGAAATTTCATAGCTTTGAAAACATTGAATGTTACTTCTTAGTCTTGTACCCTCATGGTTAGTTCACATTTTTGTACATCAATGATGGTTCGACCTATAGCCAAGAATGGTCTCCCGAGGATGATGGGTAAGTCTTTGTCTTCTTCCATGTCCATGACAAAAAAAATCTGCTAGGAAAATGAATTTTTCGACTTTTACAAGCACATCTTCCACTACCCCTCTCAGAAATATGAGTGATCTATCAGCAAGTTACAGAGTGACTGAGGTGGGCTTTTCTTCTCCAAGTTGTAATTTCATGTAAATAGACAAAGGCATCAAGTTAACACTAGCACCTAAATCACACAAAGCCTTACCGAAGTAATGTTCTCTTATAGTGCAAGGGATGGTGAAACTGCCAGGATCCTTCAACTTTGGGGGAAGCTTCCTTTGAATGATGGCACTGCATTCTTCTGTCAGTACTACAGTCTCGTAATCTCCCAATCTTCACTTTCGTGATAGAACATCTTTCATTAATTTTATAATAACTGGGCATCTGCTCCAACGCTTCTCCAAATAGAATGTACATATGAATCTTTTTGAAGATCTCCAGAAATCGAGAAGATTGCTTATCTAGTTTGTGTTTCTGGAGATGCTCCGGAAAAGGTGGAGATGGAGTAAATCATTCTCGATCATTTTCTTTTGCCTCTTTTTCCTCCATTTGTGGATCTGCTTCATTGCTTTCTTTTGGAACATTCTCAGTAGATGTCTTGACTCCAACATTCTTATTGATTTCAGAGCCATTTTTCAATGTGATGGCTTAACATTGATCCTTCCTTTTGTTCCTTGGATTTGGTTCTGTGTTGCTAGGAAGGGTACCTTGTGGTCTGTAACTATGAGCATTGGCCAATTGTCCCAATTTATTTTCCTGTGCATTTATAGAAGCTGCTTGGCTTTGAAACATAACATCATATTTGGCTTCTTACTTTTTCATCTGGGCAAACACTTCTGCTATTCCCGGTTCTTTTTCATACTCTTGGCCTTTATTCTACTGTTGGAATCCGGGTGGTGGATTGTTCTTTTGCCCTGAAGTGTTGCTCCTTGTGAAATTGGGATGATTCCTCCAACCTGGATTGTAGGTATTGGAATATGCATTGTTACCTTGTCTGTTGAAGTTATTGACATAGTTCACAGTCTCATCATATTAGTTGTATGATTCTGCCTCTAGTGCTCCTCCATATGGTGAACTTGTGGATCCAGCATTAACCTGCATTCTAAGAGTTTCCGGGCATTTGCAAATCTGATCCAACTTAGCATTCACAGCTGTGTTGTGTTGGGAAACGGCCGCGAGTGCGCAACGGAAAATAAAAAAATTATTATGTCGTTTTCCCTTTGCCCAAAACCCATTTGTTTTGATTATTCTACAAGCCTAGGCATGTTACTATATATTCTAAACATAAAACTCATAAAACATGCAAAGAACATAAACCTAAACATGCTAACTATCATAAGAACTCTAATTAAAATAAAGAAATAAAAAGACTTACTTGAACCGAAGACTCCTCCAGTCCTCCCTCCAATCTACAAGCTTTTCTCGAACTCAGCAAGTCTTCCACGTTCCAAAGAGCCACCCAAGTGTGTGGCCTCCAAAGATGCACACACACCAAAGCCAAAACTCAACGGCAAGACTACGCCTTGAGTGCACGGCTATTTTACCATTGGTGCTAGCCTAGGCAAATACCTCAAAACTTTTAACTTGAGGTTCCTCTAGTCAATTAGACTTAAGGATCCTCAAAATCAGTGGCTTAATCTTAAACTTTAGAGTTTCTAACTTATATAAACCCAAGATATGAAAGGTTTTGGTGTAGCCTATTTGTAAAGTATTCTTTGGGTTTATATAGTGCTCCAAAGACAACAAAATTAATTAAGAATCCGATGTGGGATAAAAGCTAATTTAATCTTAGCCATTGGATCTTAATTTAGTGGTTTAATGAGATTATAAAACCCTAGTAAGAGTTTGGGCCGAATTGGAATTCAAAACAAATAAAATTTTTTTTACTATTCACGTGAATAGTAATTTTTTATTTTTTATTTTTTATTCCAATTCCCAAAGTGCCCCTATCGTCATACACCAATCCCTAAGCCACTATGGAACCTCATAAATGATCTATTCAATAATTAAACACATTTAACCATTTATGAACAATTCCTACAGCAATCATATATGTTGTTATATTTGTACTGTGCACTGTTAACCATTGATTTCGACTTTGTTGTGTCTGACCTTTTGGGTTCCCCTCAAGTTGGACATGAAATGAATCGTGATAATTTCATCGAACATAAATTATCCTCCGATCAGATGGTCGTTTGATTTCAATGACCAAGGTTGACATCTAGCAACATGCCAAGGCCCCCAAATGAGAATGAAAGATATATATACCCATTTTGTATGCGATTTACATATGATACAGTCCCTCGCCTCACTGTATCCCCACCTATTGACCTAGGGTACGGAAAGTGTCTACCCATATGGTCAAATGTATGATGTTGATAGTGTCATGAATCGTGCTAACCCAAGAATATCACATGATTCTTCCGATGTGGCCACAGTCTCAAGCACTGATCACACATATCAACCTGCGAACTGGAATACTACTCTTATAAGAAAATATTTTCCGAGAGAGTGGCGATTCTCGGTTGTATTTTTACAAACTTCATGTGTTTCAACAAATGACCCAATCATACCCTTATGACCAGATCTTTTGAACCGAGGAAAGAGAATGTCAAAGTTATTTGACCCACACATAAGATTGTAAAGACCTCAAGTCAAAGGACAAGCCATATAATCGATACATGAAAGTTCTCACAGACACATGGGATAAACACTCCATACGAAAACTTTCAGCGGTCAGTTCGATGGACACGAGCAACTCATGCATCCATGTGATACACCAAGCAGACGGATCTGCGCTAGTAGCCTATGAGATCGGCTACCCCACTTAAGGGCGGATCATATCATCATGCTAGTCTCTCCGCTTTGTGAACGCCCAAATTATTCACAAAACTATGACTAGGAATATTTAAGAGTAATGATTCTCATAAGGCGTGGAAGCCATCGTCTTATTACTCCAAGGGCTTTATTACAGTGTTGATGATTCATATAAGTTATATAAGACATGTATTATAAATATTGATATTTTATTAATTAATGAAAATATTACAAATACATGTACATATAGCCTATCCACAAGTTGGGTATAGGGCATATCCCTAACATGTTGACTGCTACTTCATGGATTCCTGCTATTCGATGGATCATACTTCTCTCTGTTGGCCACAAGGAATTATTGTTAGCCATTTCTTCAATTAAGTCCCAAGCTTGATCTTCTCTTTTTGCCATTAAAGCTCCTCCAGCAGCAGCATCAACTGTAGTTTTCATCAATCGAGAAATCCCATTGTAGAAGGTTTGGACTTGAACCCACTTTGCAATCTCATGGTGAGGATATTTTCGGAGCAATTCTTTGTATCTTTCTCATGCTTCACAGAGGGATTCTGAGTCGTGCTGCACAAAGGATGTGATGTCGTTTATGAGCTTTTCTGTTCTGGCTGGGGGAAAGTATTTTGCAAGGAACTTGGTGGCAAGGGTGTTCCAAGTTGTGATGGAACCTGCTGGTAGTGAATGAAGTCAAGGAATATGGGAACACAATCAGACACATTGCTTCTTCTCCCGCTCAGTTGTAATTGAATGTGCCACAAACTTCCAGGAAGTTGCTGATGTGGGCATTAGGATATTCAATTGCACTTCCCCCAAACTGGACTGATTGCTATATCATTTGAATACATGTTTTGATGTTACAAGCATTTGCAGGTAAATATGGAAGTACAATACATGATATGAAACCGTCAACCACCAGAATTATTCTACCTCGAATGGGAATTTGTGGTGCTACTTCAAAAGGTTCAGGTTCTTGATTGTTCATGTTGATCAGTGTTTCTTGATCTTCTCGTCTTTCTTTTCTCAACTGTTTCATAGTTCTTTGAATTTATGGGTCAAGCAGACGGATTTCAAAGCTTCTGCTTCTTTTCATGTAGTGTTTGAGAAACTGAAACACAAGAAAACAAAAATAATAAGTAAAAATAAATTAGACAAAGAAAAGTATCTAACCTTAAAATTAATAGTAAAAGATAAATAAGTCCCCGGCAACGGCGCCAAAAAATTGATCGGTGAAATCACCCACGTTACGCAAGCACACATATCGTTCTAGTAGTATATAATGTATCGATCCCACGATGACTTATTACTAATGCTATTAATTAATGAAGCTAAAATTTCTACAAGTATCTAATTAAAGTTGATTGTTGTTTGGATGGTGATTTTTATCTCAAACAAACAAATAAATAAAAATAAGGTAGATTTCGAAAGGAATTAATGATATGAAAATGCCCATGGTTGTGAATCCTACCAATATCTTTCTAAAGATGAGTTGATTATTTTATGCTTGTGTAATGTACTAGTTTATTAACCTGGAACATGAAAATATGCAAAAGCCTCTTCCAATGATCAGATGCAAACACCCAAAGTAACCCAATTAACTATATTCCTATGTTAATTAAGAAACTCCAATTTCGTGAGCTATTGAGTCTACGACTAAACCTAAAATCCCTTTTCCAAGTTCATTTTAAGTTTAAATAATCAATCCTATTAGTGGCCAATTAACAAGAAGCATTAAGAACTAGACTCAATAAATAAACCAAAACATCACACAAGACATAAGAAATGTCAACTTAGTAAATCATTGATATTGATTTTCATCACAACCATAGACAACGTATTTAGTTACAACACATATCTAGGACTACTAAAGAGATAAATAAACAAGTCATTATAAAATAAGTTGAAAACTAAAAAGTTGAAATAAAATAATGAATTAAAATACTGGAGTTTGGGGATCCACTTTTAATATTTCAAATCTAGAAATCTCTCTTATTATAATATATAAATTTGCATTATATTACCAACCAACCATATAGGCGGAATCCAATTAAGTCATATTTTAATTAATTCCAACCGAACATAAAGACGGTATCCAATTAAGTCAGGTTAAAATTAATTTAATTAAGTGCAACCGATCATAAAGGCGTATCCAATTAAGTCAGGTTTTAAGATAATTTATATATTATAAAATAAGGGAGATTAATCTAAATTTTCATAATAAAAGTTTCACCTTTTACCCCAGCAGAAAGAAGTTACCTACTCATGCTTTAAGTAAAAAACAAACAAAGTTTTATTATTAAAATAAAAAGAAAATACAAGAAAGCTGAAAATAAACAAACAAGATACTCTATTCTTTGTATTCTAGAGAAATTCCTCATAAGAAAGTATGAAGAAATTCAACTGATTTCAGCCTCTATTTATAGGCTCAAAAAACGGCTCGCGTCACGACGCGCCAAGTCCTCTGCTTTACAACGCGTACTACAGTAGATGGCGGCTGTATTATTATTTCGGCGTTGCGATACAAAAGGGCTTGGGTGTCGCGACGCATGCTACAGTGATGACGAGTGTCTACAGCGCATGATTGCTTCCGCGTCGTGACGCGCAATGTCCTCTGCGTCGCGACGCGCCTTGGAAAATTCCTATTTTACCTTTTTTGATATGAATTTCTTCGTTTTAGCCCCGATTTGATTCCAGTGAGTCCCGATATTTTATTTATCTACAAAATAAATACAAACACATCAAAATATTCATAAATCTCGAGAAACTATATAAAATATTAAGTAAAAGGGGCGGTAAATATTGATATATTTTCTGCTCATCAGGTATATAGGAAAACACTTTTCCTATTTATATTTAGGGATTATGTTGTCTAAAAACAAAAAATAAAACTCTTGCCCTCCTCTTTGTATTTTTCGGCCATAGGCTTATTTTTCTACCTAAAATATTTTTTGTTAAATGTCTTCATTAAGACATAATCAACTTGTCAAAAAAAAATATATTATTACTTCCATTTTTTTAAATGATGAATTTAAAATCACCATTTTAAATTCATTCACTTCCAAAATAGAACTTATTAACTTATATATAAAATATAATTTAATAATTACAATATTTTAAATTAAATGATTATAAAAAATTAATATAAGTGTCAAGTGTGACATATATATTATTAATCATATTAATAATATATGTGACCTTATAATTGGACCATCCAATTATATATAATTTGCTACAGTATATCGAGCTAGCATGATGACCAAATGGACCTACAGTATTGAGCTCGAATAATATCGAAATATTAATTAAACCTTTTAATTAAATAATTCGAGTTATTAACTTGGGGTTATTCAACTTAAAACCTAAAGCTTCACTCTCGTTGTCGTAGATAAATATAATAAGCCAAACTACGTCGGTGTCTATCGATATAATCATTACATACAAATTGAATTTCCACGAGTATCTCATAATTAGAGCCAGGTCAAAATATATGTATACATCTACATTATTTTACCTTAAGAACTATTGATTCTCTAATTAACGATTTATTCATAACTATTATGAATATTAATCTTTTTACTCGTAACAGAGGAACATGAACGCTATAATCGTTTAAGTACCGAATCAACCATGAAGAAATGTACTTCTATACTTCTCGTAAGAGTGAACTCCATATTTATGTAAAATGTCCCAAACTACATACCAAACCATATCCCCAAAATACATAACTATCGGTCGGGATTTATACACCGACCTCACCTTTGTAAATCAAAGGACATGGCCTGCCATGTAGGAGTTTGTAGTACACTCAGAATTCAGATCAATTCATATATGACCATATAGTAGATTGAAATGAATTTCTTTATTTAACAGATATTATAAGAAATTCATTTCTATCTGGGTCCGGTTCTATATGATCACATCATATAAGATGGCTTCATTCTCATGTCATCACATGGACGATCTCGGATCAAGATCGCCATAAAATAATAGAATGGACCACAGCTATAGATGAACCACAAACAAAATACCTGATGTGCTTGCTATCTATGGGCTATTTTAGATTACTAACTTCACACGTAAATCCTATTGTGTATGACACTCTTACACTAAGTCTGAAAGTACATAAGTAATCAATGGTAAACTTGATAATTTAAAATATGCAATTTAAATCAAAACAATTGATAAAAAAATAATGCATATTTTATTTTAAACAAATAATTTTGTTTACACATTACATAAAGTTCTAGGACATATATCCCAATAATCTCCCACTTACACTAGAGCAAATAAGATATATCATGTAATCCTAGACCCCTAGGTGACCCTAGAACACATTAGCTGACAAGTTCTTTGAAAACAAATCAGTCAGGTTCTCTGCGGATGCAATCTTCGTGACATAAAGTCTGATCTCTATACTATCTAATTGATGAGATGATATTTTCTCTCTATATGCTTTCCCCTTTTGTGGATTCTTGGTTCTTTGAAGTTCGCCACTGAACCATTATTATCGCAATAAAGTGTGAGTGGTTTATCCATATCGGGAACAACTTTCAGATCTCCTAAGAATTTTCGGAGTCAGACTACTTTCTAAGCTGCTTTATATTCAGCCTCCATGGTGGAGTCAGTAATACAAAAGTGTTTTTTTCTCCCCCATACAATGGCCCAACCACCTAGGGTAAACAATGATCCAAATTTTGATTTCCTAGAATCGACATTCGTTTGAAAATCAGAGTCTATATATCCCGTGGGGATCATATCCTCACTTGAATATACAAGCATATAATTTCTCGTTCTCTTAAGATACTGGAGAATATGTTTCATAGCTACCCAATGATCAAATTATGGGTTAGACTGAAACCTACTGACAACTCGCAATGCAAAATAGATGTCCGATCTCATGCATAACATAGCATACATGAGACTACCAACTGCTAAGGCATATGAGATATGTCTCATTTTCTCAACTCCTTGAGGTGTCTTAAGAGATTGTTCCTTTGACAAATGAATTCCACGTCGGAAATGCAAATTTCATTTGTTGGAATTTTATATTCCAAATCACACAAGGATATTATCAATATAGAATGCCTGAGACATAGCTAACAGTCGTCTCTTACGATCCCAAAGAATCTGAATCACAAGTACATAACTAGCCTATCCTAAATATTTCATTTGAAATTGGTTAGCTATAAAGGATTTCATGTCCGATAATATTTTTACATCATTCCCAATGTATAAGTTATCATCAACGTACAAAACATGAAAAACCACATTTTCATCAATGACGCACTTGTATACACAAGGCTCATCAACGTTTTGCTCAAAATTATAAGACTTGATCGTGGTACAAATCTTATGTTCCAAGATTGAGATGTCTTCTTAAGTAAATAAATTGACCTTTGCAGCTTGCAAAACTTTTGCTCTTGACCTTGGGCTATGAACCCCTCTTGTTGTACCATATAGATATAGTCATCAAGATTTCCATTCAAAAATGCAATCTTGACGTCCATCTGCAAAATATCATAGTCATAATACGCGGTAATGGAGAGAAGAGTGCGAATGGATTTGAGCATGGCTGCTGGCGAGAAAGTTTCCTCATAGTCGACTCCCTCTTTCTGGGTATAACCCTTGGCCACTAGCATAGCCTTGAAGGTCTGTATCTTCTCATCTTCTCCCCTCTTTCTTTTATAGATCCACTTGCAACCTATGAGTTTTACCACATCAGGTTGGTCTAAAAGTTCCCAAACTGAGTCGGAGTACATTGACTCCATCTCGAGGTTCATGGATTTGAGTCATTCCTCTTTATCAGAATCATCCATTGCACTACGATAGGTCAATGAATCATCTACACCATCACAGATGCAACAACTTGTGTCTCTCCAACTCCTAGATAGTGATTAAGTTATCGTACAACTCTCCCACTACATCTAGGTGGCAGATCATTCTGATATACTTGCATCTAATGCTCAGATGTCAAATGTGTTATGGTTATGTAAACTATTATTGACAATGGTGTACTAGTCGAATATCAAGTAACTCATCTAGTAACACTTTACTTTGTGGTTTGAACTACCTCATATAGACCCGGCCAACGGTTCGGTTCCAAATCGGAACAAAACTGAACGATTCTCGATTTCACACTATTATGGAACCGAGAACCGAAACCGAATCGGACGGTTCTTGTTCGGTTCCGTTTCTTTTTCGATTTTTTTTAGAAAAAATTTAATAATGAATTTTTTTTTAAATAAAAAATTGAGATTAAAAAACTTATTTAAAATTATGAATTTGAATTGAATTTAGATTATATTAAATTAAAAATAAAATTAAAGAGCTTGAACTTAATTTTTTAAGAACTTGAGTTGCCTAAGTATCCTCCAAAGGTTAGAGGAATCAAAGCTCATGTAGTTCCGTTATAATTTTGAGATAGTTCCCCATTACAATTATTTACTCATCAATCATCATCATTATCAGTGCCTGTTGATCCTTCAGCTCTTGTTCCGCTGGCACTTGCAGATGCATTATCAAACAAGTCTTCAAAGTCATGGGGGCATCTTCTTGTTGCCTCAGATCAGCTCGGGTCCAATCATCCACACATGTTGTTGCTTCTAAAGTGCTTGGATGTAATGAAGATCGTCTCGCTTGTAAAATATTACCTCCTAAGCTGAAGGCTGGTTCAATCGCAATGGTAGAAACATGTGTTGCGACATCTCTTGAGCAATAATTGATAAAGCATGATAGACATTTTGATGTCGGTTTCACTAGTCATGTACTTGAAAAGTTTTACGTAGTAACTTTTAGGAGGAAAATTTAAATTGGTAGATAAATAATTATCTAATTTCGGATAGTCAGTCGTGTTATTCTTATGTTTTTTATTTCGTTGTAGTAACCATAAGCTAAGTCTTTAATGAATTACGGGTTCGCTACTAGATTGTCCTAATGATTAGAAGTTATATTTACTAATATAATCATTAAATAAATATATTAAATTTTATTTTATCTATTTTTCTTGTAATATTAATTTCATCAGCTACTCCTAAATATGTATAGTAAGCTAGAAAGCCACTATTCAAACCTTATATTTCAAATTTAGGATCAAAACATGTGGCAATAAGATAAAGTAATGGAATGTATTTAAAATAAATCAACCATTTTCGCTTCATAATAGCAATAGTTTCAATTAAAACAATATCATTAGGATCAGAACTTTCAACATGCTCAGATAAAATACCAACAATATTCAAACTTTCAACAAGAAATAAATTTATTGTAGGATAATAAACTCCGCTAAAAATATATGTGGCATCATTAAAAACTTTTAAAAGTTCTAAATTTTTTCACAAATTTCACATTGACTAGGCAAAAGTGTGATATGTTAGGAAAAAAACTACATAATACATATTTGTATTTGAAAGCTTGACTTAAAAGGAAAATAAGTTGAATTCCAACGTGTTGGAAAATGTCGTGAAAATTTTACCACTTTAACACCATTTAATTTCCAAAACTTTGTCCATTCTCTCCAAACTTGAGAATATGACCAAATACAATTAAGTGCAATCTTAATAGGATCAATGTAAGGTGCTAAAAAATTTGGACCATCTTGAACACATAAATTAAGGACATGACATGTGCAACAAACATGAAAAATCGACCCCCAAATTTGATTGGTATATTTCTTTTAAATCTCTAATTAATATAGTACTTGTAGATACATTGTCAAAACCAATTATTAAACTTTTACCTAATATACCATATTCATAAAAAATTACTTTAATCGTTCTATAAATATTTTGTGCAATATGTTGCTCACCAAAAACTCTAAAAGTAATTAGTCATTTTTGCATGTTCCATGATGCATCAATCCAATGATAATTTACACTCATATATGAGTGTGTTTGTCCATGGTCACTCCAAATATCAAAACAAATAGAAATAAGACATTTTTATATTTTATTGTATTTCTACTCAATCTACAAGCAACATGATTTAAAGCATTTCGAACGTAATTTGTAAAAATAATTTTTCACCAAAACTTTAAAAAATATGTGTCATATAAGTAAACTTAGCAAATGCTCCTCTATTTTTAGCATCAGAATATTTAAATAAATCTAAAGAACTCGTACCTCTGCTAGATCATGCGTACCTGCCCATTTGAGTTTGTGTTATATCAAGTCCTATTTCAATGATATGATGTCTATCCAAGTGCTTGTTCATATTGTCATAGCCGCCAGTAAATTTGTAAGATACACCACAATAGTTGCATATTACTCTTGGACCTTCATTTTAAGTCTCGACTAAATGAAAATGAATTTAGAAAATATCGGAGGATCAAGCCTTAACTTCTCTTCTCTGTGTACCGATATTTTGGCTGCTCTCTTGGCTTGGCACATTGGAAATATTGTTCTTAGATGAGCTTGTAATTTTTTTTAAATATTGAATAATGAGATAATTGAGAAATGAGAATGAGAAATTGAAGATGAGAGAATTGAGAATGAGAAAATTATAGAAATTGAGAGAATTTAGAATTGGTGTGTTAAAAAAATGAAGAATGACCCATATTTATCATTTTTGGATTATGTTTTCGATACCTAAAATGCTCATAAAACTAGTCTTTTTATTAATATTATTAAGGGTAATTTAATAATTCCTCTTAAAAATTATTATTTTCTTAGTTTTTAGGGCAGTGAACGGTTACAACCAGAACTGAATGGTTCTTGTTGGAACCATAGAAATGACCGAACGGTTCCAGTTTGAGATATTGGAACTGTCTGATTCCTCTCGGTTCGGCTATGGGTGAACCCTAACCGAACAAATCTGGTTCCAATTTCGATTCCGATTATGGAATTGGAACTGGAACCGGCTGGAATCGAAACCATCTGGTTCCCACCGGTTCAGTTTTGGTTCTGAATCGGAACCATGGCACAGTAGGCACCCTAAGCTAGATGACATGTTATTCAAACATTTCGTATTTAACATAATGCATTGACTAGACTCTTATTTTTCCTATACTAATCTAATAAGTATGAAATTTACCAAGGCATCCATTGATTTTCAAATCTTGCTCCATGGATTAGGAAAAACTCTTTATGAAGTAGTTGACGACATCGACTCTCCAATTTACATAAAAGTTGATACAACTGAAAAATTACATAAAACTTATATAAAACACTTTGAAAAATTACCTTACGGCCTTACATTCCCCAAAAATAAAATAACTTAAAAATAAGAGCCGGAAAAATTTACAATCAATGCAATACATTCATCATATAAACTTAAAAAAAATATTCATCACATGAACATAAAAATGTTGCCTACTCACACAACATGCAAAAATGTGTATATCACGTATAAATAAATAAACTTTTCAACCTCGCTCTAGATGCCAATTGTAAGAAACGATTTCCCTTATGGTAGGAGCATGTTAGGCACCGGGATCGACCTTGAAATTTTTTCTACCTTTGCCCATTCTCAGCCGAAGTTGTCCAGCTTCTTTAGACTTGTTTTGCTTCTATTTTTATGATTTTTCCAGCCTCGAACAACCTCCAAATAGCAGTCCAAAAACTGGACTGTTTTGCACACCGAAAACACCATTTATGCTCGCATAGCTAACTGTTTTGTGTTGGTTGTTCACAGATTTTTCTGCCACTGTTTTGGATAAATAATGACTCCAAAATAGTCCTAGAACATCTACAAAATAGTCATTTGTCTTCCCAAAAATTTCTGTGAAAAAAAGCAATGAAACAGAACACTAACAAGGTATGTGAAGTGGCAGCAGTGAGAAGATTTTTCTGCTCACTGCTGAATGGTTCAAGAAGAAGAGGAAAAGTTATCGCGTCAATACCAATTGATCTTCCATGATGTGACTCCTTACCAACAAAATGAAGTGTTGGCTTCACTCATCACTTAAATCTCTAAACTCTTTAGAGAAATCAATTGTCACACTCAATCCTTTTTGTTTTTCTTTTCCTTTCAACTTTTGAGAGAACTTTAGAAAACAAATAAGGTGGCTAGAGTTTGGAGAAAATATATTAGGGTAAATAGAAAAAAACTTTTCCTATTTCTATCTAGGGTTTACGTTATCTAAAAAAATAAACAAAACCCTTGTCGTCATCTTTGTATTTTTCGGCCATAGGCCAATTTTTCTACCTAAAATATTTTTTGTTAAATGTCTTCATTGAGACATATCAACTTGCCAAAATAAAATATTGTAACTTCCATTTTTTTTAAATGATGAATTTAAAATCACCATTTTAAATTCATTCACTTCAAAAATAGAACTTATTAACTTATATATAAAATATAATTTAATAAATTCAATATTTTAAATTAAATGATTATCTTATATTCATTTATAAGAAATAAAAAAAATCTTATATTAAAATTAATCATATTAATCATATATGTGACCTTATAATTTGTGGACGCTGGATTTCGGCCGAGGTCCTCAATCAGAATTTGTAGGTTGGGCACTAACAATCCTGCAAGACAAAGGTAGAGTGAGCGGGAGTAGACTACCACCGGTGTGGTGGGTGCCGGTGACACTCCGACGCCCAAGTCAGTGGCACGAAATAAATTTGTAAAGTGGGAAAGCAAGGTTGAATATTACCTCTACTTCCTTTGTTTGGCCGTGAGGGCCGTATAATATATGAAGGGATCAAGGATTGAGAGTATGAAGTATTAGGGTGAGAGAAATGAGACTTGAATGCTTTCTTCATGTATTCTTTTCATATTTATAGATAAAACATGATCTGAGGTTTGGTGTATTTGGTAATGGTTTTGGAGTAAGTGAGGATTAGTGCTAGAGTTAGGTTAAGTGGAGTGGTGGGGATTAGTGCTAGAGTTAGTTTAAGTGGAGTGGTGGGGATTAGTGCTAGAGTTAGGTTAAGTGGTCATGCTTTATGATTTTAATTGTAATCAAATACATAATTCTTTAGGCTTTGGTTTCGGGCCTAACATGCTGATGGGCTTAAGGTGAAAGACAGTTTTACCCTTAGACCAAATTTGGCTCTTACATAATTGGACCATCCAATTATATATAATTTACTACAGTATATTGAGCTAGCATGGAGACCAAATGGACCTACAGTTGCGAGCTCGAATAATATCGAAACTCTTTAATTAAATATTTCGAATTATTAACTTCGGGTTATTCCACTTAAAACCCAAAGTTTAACTCTCGTTGTCGTAGATAAATACATTAAGCCGAACTATATCGGTGTCCATCGATATAGTCATTACATACAAATTGACCTTTCACTAGTATCTCATAATTAGAGCCATGTCAAAATATCTATATACCTCTCTAATTATTTTACTTTAAATACCATTGATTCTCTAATGAATGATTTACTCATAACTATTATGAATATTAATCTTTCTATACGTAATAGAAAGACTTGAGCTCTCTAATTGTTCAAGTATCGAATAGACCCTCAAGGAAGATACTCTAATACTTCTCGCAAGAAGGAATGAATTCCATATCTATGTAAAACGTCTCCAGCTACACACCAAATTATGTCCCCAAAATACATATTATTGGTCGGGATTTCTACACCAACCTCACCTTTGTAAATCAAAGGACATGGCCTGCCAAGCATGAGTTCATAGTACATTGAGGATTCAGATTAATCCACATGTGACCATCTAGTAGATTGAAATGAAATTCTTTATTTAACAGATATTATAAGAAATTCATTTATATTTGGGTCTAGTCCTATATGATCACATCATATAAGGTGCCTTCGTTCTCATGTCACCACATGGATGATCCCGGTTCAAGGTCACCATACAATTATAGAATGGACCGCAGCTATAGATTTTAATAACCTATAAAATTTTATTTGATTTCTATCAAGATCCTATCGGATCAAATAATGCCAGAAACTTTCTTTGATTTAAGTAAATTTTTATTTTTTCCAGTGGGGGAGATTTCTTAAAGGATAATTTTTGGTGTTAATTTATTGGTACATTTGGAAATGAAGAGTGAATAGTAAATTTAGATATTTTCATTAATTTATTTAATTATTTTTTTCTTTCCTTCTAGACATTTCTCCATCATATATGTAAAGCACCTTATCTTTTTTTCTTTCTCTCTAATCTTCAGGAATTACTCTTTTTTTTTTTGCTCTATATTTCACAATATTTTCAAGTAAATTCTCACGATCTCTCTCTCCCATAAGCCACGACATTTTCCCCCTCTCTCCATAGTTAAAGAACTCAGCCTTCTCATTTTTGGAAGCAATCAGCCCCTCATTGTTCCAATTTTTTACCTCTCTAATTCTCCATTTTCGTCCCTTAGCTTCCTAACATAATGGGTGTATTTAAATTTATTGGGGAAATGGTATTGTTAAACGAAATCAAAAATGCAACAACAATTAATAAAACCAGAACAAAAACATGTCCATATTATACATAAACCCTAAAATTTGGAAAATAAACAAAAACCTGGAAAATGAAGAAAATTTATGGAAAGTTATAGTCCAAGTCGAGTTGCCTCTGTCCTTAAGAAATTATTAGCCCCGTCTCGGTGCTCTATGAATTTTATGGCTAACGTCCTCCTAGGATAACTTGGATTCATTTTTTTCAATGGGCACTCCTTAACAAGATCTTGAATTAAGAAAATGGTGGGAAACTCTCTCTTACTCAAAAGACACTCTAGTATGCAGGGCTCTTGGAGAATATATATAGAAATAATTCAGTGAATTGAAATGGGAATAAATGTCTTATTTATAGACATGAAGGGTTACCATTGAAAAGATACCCTTATGTTTATTCAGACAATTCCTAAAGGTTATGTCCTTTACATTCAAAGGACATACCATTCCATTTAAACCCAAGGGTTTAAACTATTCATTTAAGGATTACATCCTTTCAATTTCTATATATATCCTCTACTACCATATTTAGAAAATTTCTTGCAATCCCCTACAATTTTCTAAATACTCATACAGACACTAAGAGAGTTCCCGTGACATAAAACTGCATCAAAATAGGTAGCTTTCACCTTGAACCTTTCCTAGTGAATGACAATCGAATTTACTTGGCGATCCAGTAACCCATAGTCTTAAATTGTTCCACCGTTGGTGTAAACCAAGACAATTGCCAGCACATAGCTTTACTTCAACCATTTCCCGTTCTACAGTTGTGTTCATTTCGGCCATGAACATCGGTCCTGGATTCATCAAGCACTTTAGGGAAGTCAGCCTGTAAAATCCCATGGAAGCGGCCTCACTTCTTACTTGAAATAGGTGATCTACTATGAAGAGGTAATATACCTTTACCCACATTAGGACTCATCTCCTAATATAGTGATCATTAAAAGCCTTAGCTTATCCTAACCTTGACAGACAACACTCTGCATCATTATCAGAATGGGAAAGAGTACAAAACTCTACATTGCTTGTTTTGAATTGCACAAAGTTTCAGTTGTCCCTTTTGAACCTAGATCTTGGGATCTCCAGTGAGCTAGGTTACATTTCCACAGTGAAAATTCTTAATTTATAGGCTTCAAGCCCATTCCCCTCGATGACTTCTCAACTGGATGTCTAAGTAAACCTTTAGTAAGTGGATCCACTAGGTTTTCCTTCGACTTGACATAATCGATCGATATTATGCCACTTGAGAGCAGTTGACGTATGGTATTGTGTCTCCGACGTATGTGTCGAGACTTACCATTATACATTTATATTTTGGGCTCTCCTAATAGCCGATTGACTATCACAATGTATGTTTATCACTAGCACCGGTTTGGGCTAACTTGGAATATCCTCTAGGAAATTTCAAAGCCATTCCGCTTCTTCCGCTATTTTGTCTAATGCTATGAACTCTGATTCCATAGTAGACCAGGCAATACATGTTTGCTCAAGGATTTTCATGACACGACTACACTACCAAGTGTGAAAACAAATCCACTCGTAGATTTGGAATCCACTGTATCAGATATCCAATTAGGATCGCTGTATCTCTCTAGAACAACAGGATATCTCGCATAATGCAGCCCATATTTTGAAGTTTCTCTCAGATACCTCAAAACTCTTACTATGGCTTTCTAGTGGTTACATCCTGGATGGCTCGTACATCTGATAAGCTTGTTCACAACTTGAACGATATCAGGTCGTGTGCAATTCATAAGATACATCAGACTTCTGATGATTCTCGAATACTCTAATTGCGATACGCTTGAGCCAGTATTTTTTGATAGATGAAGAGTCAGGTCTACAGAAGTTCTAGCCACATTTAGATTCCATTTGTTATATTTCTCAAGTACCTTCTCAATATAATGAGTCTGAGATAATATATATCATTCTGATGTCCTAGAAATCTTAATTCCTAGGATCACATCAGCTACTCCTAAATCTTTCATATCAATTCTGCTGGATAACACTTTCTTGGTAGACTGAATCATTTCATGATTACTACCAATTATCAGCATATCGTCTATATAGAAACACACAATGACATATCCTTTTTGAGTTGATTTGGTGTACACACACTTATCACACTCATTGGTTTTGAACCCACTTGAAAAAATCTCTTTGTCAAATTTCTCATGCCATTGTTTAGGTGCTTGTTTTAATCCGTATAAGGATTTTACAAGTTTGCACACTTTCCGTTCTTGTCCAGGAATATTGAACCATTCTGGTTGTTCCATGTATATCTCTTCATTTAATTCACCATTCAAGAATGTCATCTTTACATCCATTTGATGTATTTCAAGACTAAATATAGCTGCTATGGCTATGAGCATTCTTATTGACGTGATACGAGTCACTGGTGAATAGGTGTCAAAGTAATCAAGGCCTTCTTTTTGTCTATAACCTTCTATGACAAGCCTTACCTTGTACTTATCTATTGATCAATCTGGTTTCAACTTCCGTTTGAATATCCATTTGTAGCCCAGTGGCTTACAACCTGGAGGAAGATCAACCAACTCCCAAGTATGGTTATGTAGGATGGAATCAATCTCACTATTGATAGCCTCTTTCCACAAAGGTGCCTCCGACAAAGATATTATTTCTTTATAGCTTTTAGGCTCATTTTCTAACAAGTATGTCAGAAAATCGGGACCAAACGACTTAGATGTTCTGACTCTTTTGCTACGTCTAGGTTCGATTGTCTCAATATTTTCACGTTGATCTGATTGTTGGTCAACCTGATCACTGTCATTGACAGTATCAATAATACTTTTGAGAGACTCTGTTCTTTGTCTTTCCTTACAAGGAAATGTCTCTTCAAAAAATATCGTATTCATTTACTCAATTATCATATTCAGATTGATGTCGGGAATCTCAGACTTGTGTACCAAGAATCGATACGCACTACTATTGCGAGCATATCCAATGAATATATAATCAACAATTTTGGGTCATATTCTAACCTTCTTAGGTTTAAGAACTATTACTTTGGCAAGACACCCCCACACTTTCAGATATTTGTAGGAAGGTATGTGACCTTTCCACAACTCATACGGTGTCTTGTCCAATCTTCTGTGAGGTAGCTTGTTCATAACGTAGTTTGCGGAAAGCAAGGCTCCCCCCATAAGTTCTGGGGTAAACCAGAACTTGTTAATATGTCGTTCATCATTTCCTTCAATGTTCGGTTTTTACGCTCAACAATCCCATTTTGTTGAGGCGAATAAGGAGTAGTGGTCTCGTGAATAATTCCATGATTGGAACAATATTCACCAAATGGTGACACATATTCACCACCTCTATATCACTCCTGAATCTTTTGATTTTCTTGCCAAGTTGATTTTCAACTTCGTTCTTATAGTGTATAAAGCTCTCAATAACATCATCTTTACTCCTCAGCAAATACACATAACAGAGCCCAAAAGTGTGTTGAGCAAGCCCACTTGAATTTTGAATTTAAAGTGGGGCCCACTTCACTTACATCATTAGTCACCTTTGGTGATAGATATGGATGATGGGTTTTGGTGGAATCTTGTAAAACACTCTTTGCCTTTTGAAAAAGATAAATTCAATTAATCATTTATTCATTATCATTATTCTCGTTTTCTATTAAGGTCGAATGGCCATTAACTCTCTCTCTCCCTGGCATTTAGGCCGAATGACCTTATTTGCTCTTGGTCGAATGGCCACAAAGAAATAAAAAAAAAAAGTATTGGCCGAATGAAAAATAATTGGCCGAAAGCCATTTTGTTTTTTTTTGCTTTGGAAGTAAGTGGCCATTAATTTCATTTTGACTTCTCTCTCTGATTTGGCAAAATAAAGGCCACTGCCTTGGTTTTGAAACAATGGCCAAAAGCCATTATCCTTCTCTTGAAAAAAGGCTATTGGCCGAAAGAAGCAACAAAGGCCACTGACTTCTTTACTACATGGCCGAATGAAAGAACAAGCACATTTGCTCTCTCTGACTTTTGAAGTTCAGCCGAATGAAAAGCAATTGCTTTCTATTTTATTTTGGTTTGGCCGATTGCTTCCTTCTCTCTCTTGGGCACAAAATTTGTTCCATTTGTTCTTGCTAGCACATAAGGGAGTCAAATGATGGTGATAGGGATACTCACCCATGAGCTTGGAAGCTTCAACATCCATAAAAGGTTTGAACTCAACCGATCAATGTAAGTCCTCCGCAACTTATTTTGATTTTTATTCACACACGAATCACGCTTAGAGATCTCGTGGCATGTCTAGGACACTAACAATGGTATCAGAGCGAGATCTAAGCTTGATTTAATTTCTAGGGTTTATGGACTTTAATTTGGGATTTTATACTTAGAGTATGTATTTTCTTAAATTGATGGTTTGGTTGAGCTTGTATGATGTTTAATTGGATTTGTGCATCATTGATTTTGTGATAAATTGATTAGATCAAAAATCCCCAAAATCCATGCTTGGCCGATTACTACCTTAGGAAGCTCATGGTTAATTTTTGAATTAGACAATTGGATATGTTGATTCACATGAAATTGAATGTTAATTTTTTATTTAATTAGATTGAAATGAAAATTGAATGTTAATTTCATGTATTGCCGTGAGTATGAAGCATGTTGGAATTTATTGATTGTGCTTTAATTTGTGTTGGACATAAATTAAAATGTTAAGTATAATTAATTAAATTAATTGGTATTTTGGAAATATTAGATTAATTGATTAATTGTACTAATTACAATTGAATTGAACTAATATGTAATTTGGAATGATATATTAATTTAATTTATTGTATTTGGGCTAATGGATTTGGTTGGGCCAAATTTTAGTCTTGGATTATATGTGGGCCTAAACCATTTCCATAAAGTCCAAAATATAACTATTAGGCCTTTAATAATTTAATTGGGCATAATGGGCCAAAATTGATTCTATGGCATAGGGTGATTCCTATTGGGCCTAGGCATTATGGGTTAGATCCATTTTGGCCAAAAGCCCAAGCCTAAAGAATTAATTAAAAGCCCATTGGACTATAATTGAATAGTATTTGATACTAATTGGGCTTTTGAGACCCATTAAGATTGGATTTAGAATCCAAGTCTTTAAGGCACATAAATAAGTGTAATTATTTAATTTGGAATTAAATATGAATTAGTATTGG
This sequence comes from Zanthoxylum bungeanum, assembly GCA_019454045.1. Lineage (NCBI taxonomy): Eukaryota > Viridiplantae > Streptophyta > Magnoliopsida > Sapindales > Rutaceae > Zanthoxylum > Zanthoxylum bungeanum. The sequence continues at coordinate 22,032 of SKCR01047816.1, forward strand.
ATACAATTTAAATTGGATTTAAAATTGTAGTTCGATATAATTCAAGAATACTTACTTTGATTATTTATTCTTAAACGAGTTTGACTCGAGCAAATCAAATCGTTGTATGAACATTGGATGGTCATTAATTAAACATTAATTAATTGGATTAGATTGATTGAATAACATGCTTTGTGTGAATACTTGGATGTATGTATGAATAATGTATATCATATGGATATTAGAAGTGTGAGGGCAATTTTGGAAATTATTCTAATAAATTTAGAATTTATTAAATTGGACCTGCATGTCCAGCCTATTACCTCTTTTCTCATTGTATTTCTCTTCTCACCAATTCCCCTGAATGTAAATGAGGTTTCTTTAGAAGTATTATGTAATTGGGTAGAAGTAAGAATAATGCTAGCGGGAGAGAGGAAATGGAGAGATTTGTTCTAGGAACAATTTGTTGTATATCCATCCGCATATCATTATTATTTTATTCGCGCCTTATTATGCTTTTAGAATGCATGCTTAAAGGTGTATGATGAGACCTAATTAAAGATAATAAATTGGTTGCCAACACGCGACAAAAACCCTCATTTTATATTAAGCGTTTTTCATTCCATTAAGTGATTCTCTCTCAAGATCCAAGATTGGCATTGGTTTGTTGGCCGAAGTCAAGACCTTTGTCCATCGCATATGTGTTTGAATCATGAAGGCTTTGTTCTATATCGTACGCCTTGGGCAAGTTGTGATTTGTTGGCCAAAGCCAAGGTCACTTCTTGTTCATTGGCCTCGATTATGAAGCTTTCCCACTGTCAATGGGTCACGCTTAACTGGTTTCATTAAGCTTGTTGAGCCAAAGCCAAAGCTTAGTTGATTCAGAGGAAAAAAGTTAGGAAATATATTGGATATATTGGCATATATTGGATAAATGTTTCGGACTTGGAGGTCCACCTACTGGATCTAGGAATTGGATGAGATCCAATTGATCTTCGAGATCTATCTAGTTAAGTTTCATACAACTTGTTGGCCAAAGTAAAGGTTGTGTGTTATTTAACGGGATCCTAGCCCACTAGGAAACTAGGTTTCCCGAGTACTCCACAGAGGGTTAGAGGCTCGCCGAAAAATAGTGGGAGGCAAATATTAAATTTACAATTTCGTTTAGATACTTTCCAATACGCACTCATTTTATTTTTCGTCATTAATTATAAAATATATTAGTTGGACTAATATTCAATTGTTGTATTAATTAAACAGTTAGACTGTATTCAAACTAAATCATTTGTAGTTGGTTATATAATTGGATTATAGTAATCAATACATTTTAATGTAACCGATCATTTATAGTTGATTTTATAGTTAGACAATAGTAATCATTACATTTAATTGTACCTGAAATTGTTGATTGGATAGTTGGACTATAGCAATCAAGATGACTGAAAGACTAGCGTCACAGGACATAATCTTGGGGAAAAATGTCTTTAACGGCTTTAATTTTTAGATTGGGAATAGAACTTCAGGATAGTCATGGAAGCTGAGAAGTTATTCTATTTGATAGAGAAACCTCTCGAGCATGATCTCGGAGTTGAGCGAATAGTAGAACATGAGCTTATGAAGACTCATTGTGATGATAACTTTAGTTCTCAATCTGTTATGCACAGCCAAAGCTTCTTAAAAGGACATATCCCAATTTGTCTGCCTTAACTATGGCAAACGAGGTCACTGGAAGCGTGACTGTCGTATGGACAAGGCAGAGATGAAGGAAGTGAAGGCGGGACAAGGCTCCGGCTTCAAAAATGTTTATTATAAACATTATCTCTGTATCTAGTTTTAACTCGTTGTGGGTATACCTTTATATTCCGAAACACCGGGTGTTTTTGTTCATAAAGATGATATCGAGATATCTACATTATATGTAAATAATGGTCTTTATATTTTGAATATAAATGAATCTCAAACATATAACATGACAAACAAATAGCTCAAATGGAGTAATTCTAATGAGACATATTTGTGGCATTGTTGTCTAGTACGCATTAACAAGACTCGTATATCCACACTTTCGAAGAATGGATACTAGGACGTATTTGATTCTAATTCAAATGATGTCTATCAATCTAGTTTAATAGGCAAAGTGCCTAAAACACCTTTTACTTGGTAAAAGTGCAAGTGTCATCGATCTGTTAGCCCTCGTTTATAGTGACGTAAGTGCGCCTATGCCTAGCTAGGCTAGAGGTGGATATGAATACTTGGTAACCTTTACGGATGTGGCATCGCGTTACGGTTATGTGTATCTTATGAAACACAAGTCTGAAACTTTTGAGTAATTCAAAGAGTTTCGACACGAAGTAAGAAAACAGACCGATAAAAGTATTAAAAACATTACGGTCGGATCATAGTGTAAAATACTTAGACATATAAGTTTCTCGATTACTTGAAAGAATATAGTATTCTTTCACAGTAGACTCCACCCGGAACACCTCAATTTGACGGTGTGTCCGAACAGAAAACTGAATTTTGTTGGACATGGTAAAGTTGATGATGAGTCGCTATGAGCTACCAATTTTCTTCTGAGGATACACATTAAACAATGCAATACTTATTTTGAATAAGATTCCATGAAAATCTGTTAGACAGACTTCATATTAGATATGAATAGGAAAGAAACCAGGTTTCTCATTTCTGAAGATTTGGGAATGTTGGGCATATGCTAAATGTTTGGATGATACTAAACTAGAACCCAATTCGGATAAGTGCCTATTTGTAGGTTATCCTACGGAAACCAAAGTATAGTACTTATACAACTCACAAGAGAACAATGTAATTGTTGCTCTCCATGTGGTTTTCCTAAGAGGAATTCCTATATGCAGTGGTAAGTGGGAGGAAAGTAAAACTCGATGAAAATCAGAGTAATACTATTCCAGGCACCGAGTCCTTACGGAAAATAAATAGTTTATCAGGGATGAAACTGTACCACAATCTTCGAATACACAAGAACAGCGTAGGTCGGAGAGAGTCAAAAAACAACCTGGGAGGTATGGGTTTCTGATCTCACCTCATGTAGACCTCAATCTTATTGAGGAAGATGAATCGGCTACGTATGATGAAGCGATACAAGGTATCGACTCCGTTTTATGGCAAAATGCCATGAAGTCCAAAATGGATTCCATGTATACCAACTAAGTTTGGACACTGGTTGATGTACCAGAAGACATTGTGTCTATTGGTACTAAATGAGTCTTCAAGGAAGACATACATGTATGGAACATACAAATATACACAGCTAGGCTTGTATAAAAAAGGGTACCATCAACGACAAGTGTCGACTACGATGAAACTTTTTCCACCTGTTACCATGATTAATTCCATTTGGATAATGCTTGCTAATGCTGTATATTTGTTTTTATGAAATATGACAGCTGGACGCCAAATCCAATTTCCTTAATGGAAACCTTTTGGAGGATGTTTATATACATCCTGACGGTTTTGTCGGGCTAAAACATGTAAACAAGGTTTGCAAGTTAAACCGATCCATTCATGGATTGATGCAAGCATTGCGTTTTTGGAACCAACGTTTTGATGTAATCATAATGGTATATGATTTAATTCAAAACGAAGATGATTCTTGTGTATATAAGAAGGTTAATGGGAGCGCACTGACAATGAATGTCCTATACATTTATGATGTATTGCTTCTCGGAAATAACATTCTTATGCTAAAATCGGTGAAAGCTTGGCTTTCATGAAAAATTCTCCATGGAATACCTGAGAGAAGTAGCCTTTATTCTAGGAATAAAAATCTACTGGGATAGATCTAGAAAGCTGCTGACACTCTCTCAGTGTTTATACGTTTTGATATATACGTGACCTGGTGTCTCATATGCTTTGAGCATATATAGACACAAATCAGGCCAATCCAGGTGATGGTCACTGTATTGAAGTTAAGAATATCCTTGAGTATCTTGGATGAACCAAGGATGCTTTCTGAGAATATGGGGAAAGGAGAACTTGAGGTGACTGGGTTCACCGCTGCAAGTTTCCAAACCGATAAAAATGACTGTAAGTCACAATAAGGGTACGCATATAGTTTGAATAACAGAACAGTGAGCTGGAAATCTTTCAAGCAAGATCATGTTGACGAATAAACAACAAGAGCGGAACATTGCTGCAACTGAGGCAGCAAATGAAGCATTTTGGATCTATAAACTTCCTAATTAGATTAGGAGTAGTTCTGTTAGCAGCTGAGCAAGGCTACAACGCAGGCTAAAGAACCGCGGTCTCATCAATGATCCAATTATGTACTTCAACTAATTTATCTGATTCGTTCGATCATACATCGTGGTGATGTGATGATTGAATAAACAGCATCAGATGATAATCTTGCAAATCCGCTGACGAAAGCTGTTTCTCAGTAGAAGTTTGAGCGACCCGTACATAGTTAAAGTGTTAGACACTTGAGTGATTGGCTATAGGCCAAGTGGGAGATTGTTAGACAATTATGACCCATAGCATCACTATTTGTACAGAACGTGGTGTTATTGTACAAATTAACTATGTGACAAAGGAAATCACTCTTTGATCATTTGTAATTGGATTACTTGGATATATAAATGATAAAAGTCCATATGATTAGTACCAGATTAATAAGATATGAGATAGTATTAATCCACGAAAGGTTTAATCATTAAATATCCCTAGTCATAGTATTATCGAGACTAGACATCGATAATGCGGAATAGACTAGTATTACACTTGTGCATGTTATGGAAGCGTAACGACATAGTTCTCATATATTTTGGTATTGGATACTCATGCAAGTGTAATAGGAGGTTCTGTTCACCGATGGTACGGAAACAGCTTCGCTCTGGATAGACCCATCAGAATCTCATTGGTAGTATAACTATTTGTCTATGGGAATCCGAATCAGGGTAGGTGTATTTGGTCTTAAACTGAGACTTGCATCGCTAATATTTGTGACAATCAATATAATTTGGTTTTGGTTGTCTGGGGCTTTAACAGGTTATGTGTACGCCTCTTCTAGGTATATTGAGAATCGTAGTGTATTGGGTGTGATGTCAAGATGGAAGTATCACTTCAGTCATATTGAGATGATGATCACGCGAGGATACAGAACTGGTACTCTAAGTGCTACAACCATCGGGGAAGTATGACTAGGTCATGACTTTCCGATCATAAAGAGACTAGTTGCTAGTGATTCGATATATGCTTCGTACGGGGCAGACACAACTCCAGCCCCAGGCCTAGCATGTGACATCCGATACTGGATCGTAATACGCAATACTATGTATACTACGCCTGACAAACATCATGTATTCCGTAGAAGAATATTTCTGGAGAATTGGGTAGGCACGGTACTTTGCTAGAAGCCAACCATGTCTTGTAAATCGGTAAGTACGTGGTAGCGGGTACGCACGTGTTTGGATAGTCCGATGACCGTATTTACAAGCAACATATCCAGGGATCTCTTGGGCCGCATTCCAAAGATTCACCGATGATGTTTGACTCGAACAATATTAATCTGGGACTAATTGAGAGAGAAAATTAATCTGGGATTAATTACTGCATCAATTAATCTGGGATTAATTATCAGAGAAAGAATTAATCTGGATTAATTGCGTCGAGAATTTATCTGGGAATAAATTCGTCGAGAGGAGAGAGAACGTGATTAATTTGGATTTGATCGGTATAATAAATTTAATAGTTAAATTAGATTTTACTATTTTATTTATTTAATTGGGCTAAAATAATATAATAGATATATTAAATGAAATCGGATTTCAACGAGGAATTAAATTGGATTTTAATTCTAACGAACGAATTAATTTGGAATTAATTCACGAGCGACTTTCGTAATAATTTTGCTAGGCATTATTATTTAATTAAATCGGATTTAATTAAGTCACGATGGAAAATTCATTTAATCGGATTAAACAAACCCGAGCCCAAAAGTGTGTTGAGCAAGCCCACTTGAATTTTGAATTTAAAGTGGGGCCCACTTCACTTACATCATTAGTCACCTTTGGTGATAGATATAGATGATGAGTTTTGGTGGAATCTTGTAAAACACTCTTTGCCTTTTGAAAAAGATAAATTCAATTAATGATTTATTCATTATCATTATTCTCTTTTTTCTATTAAAGCCGAATGGCCATTAACTCTCTCTCTCCCTGGCATTTAGGCCAAATGGCCTTATTTGCTCTTGGCCGAATGGCCACAAAGAAATAAAAAAAAAAACATATTGACCGAATGAAAAACAATTGGCCGAAAGCCATTTTGTTATTCTTTGCTTTGGAAGTAAGTGGCCATTAATTTCATTTTGACTTCTCTCTCTGATTTGGCAAAATAAAGGCCACTGCCTTGGTTTTAAAACAATTGCCAAAAGCCGTTAGCTTTCTCTTGAAAAAAGACTATTGGCCGAAAGAAGCAACAAAGGCCACTGACTTCTTTACTACATGGCCGAATGAAATAACAAGCACATTTGGTCTCTCTGACTTTTGAAGTTCAGCCGAATAAAAAACAATTACTTTCGATTTTATTTTGGTTTGGCCGATTGCTTCCCTATCACTCTTGGGCACAAAATTTGTTCCATTTGTTCTTGCTAGCATATAAGGGAGTCAAATGATGGTGATAGGGATACTCACCCATGAGCTTGGAAGCTTCAACATCCATAAAAGTTTTGAACTCAACCGATCAATGTAAGTCCTCCGTAACTTATTTTGATTTTTATTCACACTCAAATCACGCTTAGAGATCCCGTGGCATGTCTAGGACACTAACACGCGGATGTGTTTGAACCACGAAAGCTTTGTTCCATATCGCATGTCTTGGGCGGTTGTGACTTGTTGGCCAAAGTCAAGGTCACTTCTAGTTTATCGATGTGGATTACGAAGCTTTCCCACTGTCAATGGGTCGCGCTTAACTGGAATCATTAAGTTTGTTGAGCTAAAGCCAAGGCTTAGTTGATTCATAGGAAAATGTTAGGAAATATATATTGGATATATATCTCGGACTTGGAGGTCCACCTACCGGACCTAGGAATTGGATGGGATCCAATTGATCTTAGAGATCTACCTAGTTAAGTTTCATACAGCTTGTTGGCCAAAGTCAAGGTTGTGTGTTATTTAACGGGATCCTAGCCCACTAGGAAACTGGATTTCCCGAGTACTCCACAGAGGGTTAGAGGCTCGCTGAAAAATAGTGGGAAGCAAGTATTAAATTTGCAATTTCGTTTAAATATTTGCCAATACATGCTCTTTTATTTTATTTATCGTTGTTATAAATATATTAGTTGGACTAATATTTAATATTGCTTTCTTTGAACAGTTAGACTGTACAAGACACTATTCTTCTTGTAGTTGGTCATATAGTTGGACTATAGTAACCATTACATTTTGAGTGTACCCAAAATCGTTGATTAGATAGTTGGACTATTGCAATCGAGATGGCTGGAAAGATTAGCGTCAAATGACATAATCCTGGGTGAAAATGTCTTTAACGGCGTAAATTTTCCAGATTGGTAAATGAATCTTAGGATAGTCTTGGGAGTTGAGAAGTTACTCTATTGGATAGAGAAACCTTTCGGGTCTGAGCCCGAAGTTGAGCAAATAGTAGATCATGAGCTTTAGAAGACTCATTGTGATGATAACTTTAGTGCTCAATCTGTGATGCTTGCCGCAATGACTCTTTAATTTCGTCGTCAGAACTAAGGATTAGATCCTTATACCATGATGTTGAAATTAAAGGATCTTCATAGATCTAACCTTAGATCTTAGAAGTACGAATTGCAAAAGAAGCTCTTTCGCTCGCGTATGTTAGAGGGTACATCTGTTGAGCACTAGGTGTCGCAGATGATTGTTGACATCGAATAGCTAGGTCAGCTGGGCATTACCTACAAGGCTGAGACTTCCATAGATTTGATCTTACAATCTCTGCCCGAATGCTGGGGCGGGTTCATCATGAACCAAGAGAAAACTCTTGGAGAGTTAATGGCTATGCCCAAGGAGGCAGAGCCAGAGCTTCCAAAAGGGCAAGAAGCGCAAGACGCATCTTACTTCGACATCCCAGAAGGCCAAGGCTTGGCCGAAGGCTTCTGGGGTGTGAAGAAAAAGGGCAAAGGCAAAATCGTCACAGTCTTCTGGGAAGACAAAGAACATATCCCAAGATGTCTGCCTAAACTGTGGCAAACGGGGTCACTGGAAGCGTCACTGCCGTATGGACAAGGCAGACATAAAGGAAGTGAAGACGGGCAAGGCTCCGACTTCAGGTATGTTTGTTATTGTAATAAACATGTTCACTACTGGTTTTAAAAAATTAGATTTTTGATACTGGATGTGGTCCATACATATGTACTGATGTGAAGGATTTGCTGACTAGAAGGAGACTGGCTTCAGATGAGATCAACCTGCAAGTCAGAAACGGGACGATAGTCAATATTTTGGCTGTGGGAACCTAAGTTTTGGAACTGCCCTTTGGGCATATACTTAAATTAGGAAACTGTTATAATGTACCTAGTTTGACTAGAAATATTATCTCTATATCTAGATTAACCCGTTGCAGGTATACCTTTATGTTCCAGAACACTGGGTGTTTTGTTTATAAATATGATATTGAGATATACAGATTAGATGTGAATAACAGTATTTATATTTCGAATATAAATGAATCTCAAACATATAACATGACAAACAAAATGCTCAAACTGAGTAAATCATATGAGACTTATTTGTGGCATTGTTGTCTGGGATACATTAACAAGACTCGTATATCCACTCTTTGTTGCTCTCCATGCAATTTTCCTTAGAGGAATTTCTAAATGCAGTGGTAAGTGGGAGGAAAGTAGAACTCGATGAAAATCAGAGTGAAACTGTTCCTGGCACCGATCCTCTCACGGAACACGAACATTTCATCAGGGATGAGACTGTTCCACAACATACTAATACACACGAACCGCGTAAGTCGGAGAGAGTCATAAAACAACATTAGAGGTATGGGTTTCTGATCTCACCTCATGAAGATATTAATCTTATTAAGAAATACGAACCGGCTACGTATGAGGAAGTATTACAAGGTATCGACACCATTTATGGCAAAGTACCATGAAGTCCGAAATGGATTCCATGTATACAACCAAGTTTGGACACTGGTTAATGTATTAGATGGCATTGTGCCTATTGGTAGCAAATGAGTCTTCATGGTGAAGACTGACATGGATGGCAACATACAAATGTACAAAGCTAGGCTTGTAGAGAAAGGGCATCGTCATCAACATGGTGTTGATTACGATGAAACCTTTTACCCGTTGCCATGATTAAATCCATTCGGATAATGCTTACTATTGTTGTATATTTTGATTATGAAATATGGTAGCTGGACGTCAAAACCGATTTCCTTAAACGGAAACCTTTTGGAGGATGTTTTATATAACAGCTTGACGGTTTTTTCGCGCCAAAAACATGTAAACTAGGTTTGCAAGTTAGGATCGATCCATTTATGGATTGAAGCAAGCATTGCGTTCTTGGAACCAACGTTTTGATGAGATCATAATTGTATATGGTTTCATTCAAAACGAAGATGATTCTTGTGTATATAAGAAGGTTCGTGGGAGTGCACTGACAATGATTATCCTATACGATGATGATGATGTATTGCTTGTTAGCAATGACATTCCCATATTTGAATCGGTGAAAGCTTGGCTTTCATTAAAATTCTCCATGAAAACTTGGGAGATGCAACCTTTATTCTTGGAATAAAGATCTAATGGGATAGATCTAAAAGTTGTTGGCACTCTCCGAAAACTCATACATTGAAAAACATGTACGCGACCTGGTGTCTCATATGCTTTGAGCATGTGAAGTCACAATCAGGCCGATCCAGGTGATGGTCACTGGATTGATGTTAAGAACATCCTTAAGTATCTCAAAGGAACTAAAGATGCTTTCTTAATTTATGGAGATGGAGAACTTGAGGTGATTGGGTTCACCGTTGCAAGTTTCCAAACCGATAAAGACGACTGTAAGTCGCAATAAGGGTACATATTTTGTTTGAACAACGGAACACTGAGCTGGAAATCTTCCAAGCAAGATATTTTTGTCGATTCAACAACAAAAGCGGAATACATTGCTGCAGCTGAGGCAGCAAAAGAAGCATTTTGGATCTATAAAATTCCTAATTGGATTAGGAGTACTTCTGTTAGCAGCTGAGCTAGGCTATAGCACAGACTAAGGAATTACAGTCTCATCAATGATCCAAGTATGTACTTCGAACGGTTTCATCTGATTCATCAGATCATACATCGTGGCGATGTGATGATCGAATAAATCGCATCAGATAATAACCTTATAAATCAACTGACGAAAGCGATATCTCAGCATAAGCATGAGCGACCCGTACATAGTTCAAGTGTTGGACACTTGAGTGATTGGCTATAGGCCAATTGGGAGATTGTTAGACAATTATGACCCATAATATCACTATTTGTAAAAGACATGGTGTTCTTTGTACAAATTAACTATGTGACAAGGGAAATTGCTATTTTATCATTTGTAATTGGATTACTTTGATATACAAATGATAAAAGTCCATATGATTAGTACCTGATTAATATGATATGAGACAGTATTAATCCAGGAAAGGTTTAATCATTAAATATCCTTAGTCATAGTATTATCGAGACTGGACATCGATAATGCGGAATAGGCTAGTATTGAACTTGTGCGCGTAATGGAAGCGTAACGTCATAGTTCTCATATATTTAAGTATATGATACTTATGCGAGTGTGATATGAGGTTCTGTTAGCCGTTGGATCGGTAACAGCTTCGCTCTGGATAGACCCATCGGAATCCCATTGGTAGTATGACTATGTGTCTATGGGAATCTGAATCAGAGTAGGTGTATTTGGTCTTAACCTGAGACTTGGATCGCTAATACTTACGACAATCAGTACGCTTTGATTTTGGTCGTCCGGGGCTTTAACAGGTTATGTGTACTCCTCTTCTGGGTATACTGAGAATCGTAGTGTATTGGGTGTGATGTCAAGATAGAAGTATCACTTCAGTCATATGAAGATGATGATCACGTATGATACAGAACTGGTACTCTTAAATGCTGCAGCTATCGGGATAGTTTGACTAGGTCATGATTATCCAATTATAGAGACTAGTTTCTAGTGATCCGATATGTGCTTCGTACGGGGCAGACACAATTTCCGCCCTAGACCTAGCATATGACATCCGATACTGGATCGTAATACGCAATACTTAGTATACTACGCTTGACAAAGATTATGTATTCCTTAAAAAATATTTCTGGAGAATTTGGTAGGCACGGTGTTTTGCTAGAAGCCAACCATGTCTTGTTGATTGGTAAGAACGTGGTACTAGGTACGCACGTATTCGGATAGTCCGATGACCGTATTTACTACCAACATATCCAGGGATCTCATTGGTCGCTTCCCAAAGATTCACCGATGACATTTGACTCGAACAGAATTAATCTAGGATTAATTATAAGAGAGAGATAATTAATCTGGGATTAATTACGGCAAGAATTTATCCGGGATAAAATTCGAATAGAAGAAAGAACGCGATTAATTTGGAATTAATCGATTAAATAATATATTGGATATATTAATTGAAATTAGATTTCAAAGCGGAATTGAAATTGGTTTTTAATCGGGCAAACAAATTAATTTGGAATTAATTTGTAAGCGACTTTCATAATAATTTTGGGAGGCATTATAATTTAATTAAATTGGATTTAATTATTTCGCAACGGTAAATTTGTTTAGTTCGGAATTAAATGAATCCGGGCCCGAGCGAAGTTGCGTGTTGAGTTAGCCGACTTAAATTTGGAATTTAAAAGTGGTGGGACCCACTACACTTACATCAACTTGTTGGACATGTGATGGAAGTGGTTAGGCTTGAATTGAGTTTGATTTGTTGGCAAGTAAGGCTTGGCTTTACTTATAATACACTTAAACCAAAACCAACACTCAACCTTTGTATAAATTAGCAAGTCAACTTTGGAAGTAAGACTAAGTTACTATTCACAGCAAACCTTCTTCTTCTTCCTTGCAATTGCCGTGACTCTTTCTCCCTTCCATTGAAGTTTTGTTGCAAAATTTCTTTTGAGCTAGCACTTAAAGAGTGAATCAAGGTGATAGGGAAACTCACCCTTGAGTTTGGAATGCAAAAGAAAGCTTGGAGCTTTCACACATCCATGGAAAAGTTTTGACTCTCATCCGATCATTGTAAGTTTTTTCCGCAAACTTCTTGATATATTCACACACAAATCATCTTAGTGATCTTGTGGCTTGTGTAGGACACTAACAAATAAGACTTCTATCAAGAATAAGCATTTGCATCTTCGAAGGAATTACATGTTTGATAGGGTACAGGGGCGCAAAACTTCTTAAAGATGAAATCTTGATCAAGATACCATCAGCTTCAAATTAGAATTGAAGACATTTCAAAAACGACATTCAGCTCTCGTTACAGACGACACTAGTTTTAGTTTTGTTCTTTGGTCTTGGAAATGCTTATAGATTTGATGGCTAGATATTTAAACCATTCTTGGGTTGATTCATAAGTATCATTATCGATTACATAATGATCCACCCGAAGAATATAGGAAATCACGAATATCATATCTGCATGATCTTACAAGACTTTGAGAGAAGCATGAACCCCACGGTAGACCTTTTAATTGTGAACTTAAACTCTTCGAAGTGGTCTTCTATGGAATGTGGTGTCCCGGATAATATAAGTATGGATATGAAAAAAGTTGGAACAGTGTAAAATTGGCCAAGCCCAACCAGTGTCACGGACATTAGAAGCCCTCTTAGGTCAATAAGTGAATATTGGAGGTTCATGGAAAACTCCCTAGTACAGTATCTTTGTTTAAACGGTTGATACAATAAGAAGTATAGTATGTATAGACTCATGAGCGTGAGGAGATCTTTCAGGAGTTAAGGGAGCGTTAGAGTTTAACTCTCGTATTAGTGTTAACTTCATGCTACTTAAACTAATTAATGTATCGTGATATGTCTAGAAATGAATTGGGATAGGAACTGTAATAGTAAAGTTGGATAAGGGCTTTCGTTTTGAGGCATCTAAGGTCGTATGAGCAAATCATCCTACGCACAATTCAGAAATGGATGTCATCATCTTTTCTCTCGAGATTCGGAGGTAACTTTACTTAGTAGGTGTAGAAATTGCAATAATGGAGGATATATGTAATGGAACCTCAATTTCCTATTTTAGGTGTGGTTTTGATTCACATTCTAGTGAAATTGGTGTTGCCTAAGGAAATAAATAAAACGTAGTTAGTTGTGAAGTTTTTCGCAGATTCGTTCGACAAACGAAACAATCAACAATCAAGAATGCAAGATTTTTACCGTGGTTCATCGGAAATATTTCCGACTACATCCACGTTGAACTCCGGAACAAGGAGCTCGCTGCACTAATCACTTTCAAGATTACTAAAGAATCTTGAATCTGTTTTACAAATAATTTCCCCCAAATCACTCAATGAACCCTAATCTCTAAAAGTGTCTATCTCTCAAATTCGCAATTGAAAAATCACACTAACTTGGACTAGGAACAAGGCTTAACACTTAGCCAAATATAGGAGACAAATATGAGTAAAACAATTAATGAAAAACTTAACTAATTCTCAACCTAAGCACCCTTTATATATGATGAGCAAAATGATGTAATTGGGACAACGGCAAGGATTGCGCCACGTGTCCCTTATCCAACGGATGATAAAGGCTTCACATTTTACAATCTCCACCTTAAAGCCAAAAACATCAATCACTCCCAATCATATACAAGGACACATTAAGGCCAAGATAGCACAACAAACTCACCTACTTCCATCATCGTTCATGTCGGCTGCAAGGTCAGCCAACTCCCACCTGCAACAGCTTCATGCAGTGGGAGAGTTTGGTAGCAGTCACAATTTTTGTCCCCATGTCAGATGGGTTGTCTTCAGTTCGAACCTTCTTAATCTCAATCTTACCACTTGAGATGATTTCCCGCACAAAATGATACTTCACACACACATGCTTGGTTCTCTCATGATGTACTGGATTCTTTCTCAGATGTATTGCACTCTGACTGTCAGAATACACAACTGTCTTACCCTGCAGCTGTTGTATTTCGGTTAAGATACCCTGAAGCCAAATCGCTTCCTTGAACACATCAGTTATGGCTATATATTTCGCTTCGGTAGTTGAGAGTGTAACCAACGGTTGCAGGCTTGACTTCCAGCTGATGCAATTTCCACCAAGTGTGAAATAGTAAGCTGTAGTTGAATTTCTCGAGTCTCTGTCCCCTGCAAAATCAGAATCAACATACCCTACCAAGTCTAAAGCGTTAGATTTGTTAAAGCATAAGCCATAATCAACAATAGTATTAAGGTATCTTAACAACCATTGCAAAGCACTCCAGTGTGCTCCACCTGGATTAGACATAAACCTACTCAATAAAGATACAGCATATGACAAGTCGGGTCTAGTTTAATCATGGCATACATCACAGAACCTATAGCATTTACATAAGGTACATTTTCCATTTTAATCACCTCAGACCTATTCGCAGGACTTTGTGACTTAGACAAAATAAAATGACTCGCAAGAGGTTGACTAACCGGCTTACAGCCACTTACTCCAAACCTAGATGCTACCTTTAGCAAATATGTGGACTGATGTATTTTAAGACAAGTTAGGTTTTTCCTAAGAGAAAACATCTCCTCTTCCATGGCCGCTTCCCATTTAAGTTTATGGGTAGACTTTAATGCCTCTCCTAAGCTAGCAGGCTCAATCCCATTAATTTCGTGACTTGATATTAATGCACAGAAATACAAATCATTGGTTGAGTAATCATACCTGGTAGGAGGCCTTACATGCCTCCTACTTCTGTCTCTTGCTAGCTGGTAGTTGGCCAATGTGTCTTGTGGTGTTTCATCATGCTACTCAGTTTGATCCAGTTGATCTACTGTGTCCTCTTCACTTTATTCTTGTATATCTGCTACTTCATTTCTGTTTTCCTCCGGGTTATCTCTCCTAGGTTGAGAGTCCTCAGATGTCTCCGTGCCTGACATGTCACCAACTTGATCAGCGGTCCTTGATGTCCCTGGCTCCACCTGCAAGATCAAAATCTGCTAGATCCATTTCTAAGGCACCTGCATTCTTGTTAGTAGATTTACAAGAAAACAAAGTTCATTGAATATAACATCCCGACTAACTATGATTTTGACTCCAGGTGATTCCATTTCCCATAACCTATACCCTTTTGTCCCTTCTTGATATCCTAAGAAGACACACTTGATTGACCTCGGTTCAAGTTTACCTATGGACTGGTGAGCATAGGCTTCACAGCCAAATACTCTAAGGTGGGCAAGCTTCTGAGCCCTACCAGACCAGATTTCTTCTAGTGTCTTAAACTGAATGGAACTATTGGGGCTCAGGTTAACTAGATGAGTAGCAGTATTGAGGGCCTCACCCCAAAACGGCCTCGGAAGTTCGGAAGAAAATAAAAGACATCTGTTCTTTTCTATGGGTTCTATTCATTCTTTCCGCAACTCCATTCTGTTGAGGGGTGTGTCTCACAGTCCTATGTCTCAGGATACCCTCACTAGTACAGTATTGATCAAACTCAGTATTACAAAATTCTAAGCCATTATCAGTTCTCAAGACTTTCACTTTGTTACTAGTTTGATTTTCTACTAACACTTTCCATTCTTTAAATTTAGTCAAAGTTTCATCCTTTGATTTTAGTAAGAATGTCCATACATTCCTACTGTAATCATCAACAACAGAGAGGAAATACTTCTTACCCCCATGTGTCTGGAACTTTGCCGGTCCCCATAGATCACAATGTAGATACTTCAGACTCGCTTTTGACAAGTGAATTCCAGTTGGGAAGCTCTGTCTGTGCTGTTTGCCCAACACACAGATCTCATAAAACTCAAGTGGCTTCAACTGGTCCTTTCCAAATTGTCCCGCTTGCTGAGTACCTGCATTCATTTCTGGCCTATATGGCCAAGTCTCAGGTGCCATATATTAGTCATATCAACATTAGAAGTTAAAACAGAAATGGGTTTTTCTGAGAATACATGTTGGCCATTTAGAACATACAATCCGTTTCTTTTTATACCAGTTAGGATCAGTTTCTTACCCTTAGATATGTGCATGTTTCCTTTGTGTGCTTTATATGTGAAACCTAATTCATCTAGTGTTCCTAGTGATATCAGGTTGTTGGACAAAATGACCCATAGCGTCACTATTTGCACAGATCATTGTGTTGTTGTAGCAAATTAACTATGTGACAAGGAAATTGCACTCTCATCATTTGTGATTAGATCACCATAGATATATAAATGAAGAGAGGTCCCTACGATTAGTTCCTGGATTGAGAATGATATGAGACAGTATCAGTCCCCGAAGGATTAATCATTAAATATCCCTAGCCGGAGTATTATCGAGACTGGACATCGATAATGCAGAATAGGCTAGTATTGCACTTGTGTGCGTTGTGAGGGCACAACGGCATAGTTCTCATATATACAAGTATCAGATACTTATGCAAGTGCGATAGGAGGTCGTGTTTCACCGATAGTATGGGAAACAGCTTCGCTCTGGATAGACCCCTCGGAATCCCATTGGTATTATGACTATGTGTCTATGGGAGGCCGAAATCAAGGTAGGTGTGTATAGTCTTAACCTGAGACTTACATCGCTAATACTTACGATAATCGATAGACTTTGGTCTTGGTGGTACAGGGCTTTAACCGGTTCTGCGTACACCACTTCTGGGTTTATCAGAGAGTCGTAGTGTATTGGGTGTGATGTCGAGACGGAAGTATCACTTCAGTCATAGTGGAGATGATGTCACGCAGGATACGGTACTAGTGCTCTTGAGTGATGCGCATCCAATCGGGATATTGTGACCAGGTCATGAATATCCGATTATAGAGACTATGTTACCAGACATCCGATATGTGTTTCGGACGGGGCAGACACTTATCCAGCCCCAGCCCTAGCACGTGACTATCCGATACTGGGCCGATATGCACAATACAATGGTGTATACTACGCTTGATACAGATCTTAATATTCTTAAATGGATATGTCCGGAGAATTGGGTAGACTTGGTGCTTTGCTAGGAGTCGATCTTGTCTCGTAAATCGGTAGAACGTAGTACCTGGTACGTACGTGATTCGAATACACCGACGACCGTATTTACTACCAACGTATCCGGGGATCTCATGGGTCGCTTCCCGATAATCCACCGATGACGCATAACTCGCACTCTTAAATAATCTGGGATTATATAGAAGAGAGAGAAAATTAATCTAGGATTAATTATAGAGATATTTTATCTAGGATAAAATATCGTCTAGAGAGAGATAACGATTAATTTGGAATTAATCGATTAAATTAATATATTCGATATATTAAATGAAATTAGATTTCGACGCGGAATTAAAATTAGATTTTAATTCGGGCGAACGAATTAATTTAGAATTAATTCGTTAGCGACGTGAATAGTGAATTCGCTAGGCGTAATCATTTAATTACGACGCGACGGAAAAATCGTTAATTTGGAATTAGCGAACCCGAGCCCGAGTGTGATTGTGAGCGCATTCGTATTTCGAATTCGAGTGCGGCAACGCAAGTCGCATCAAGCGTCAAATCATTCGTCACATCAAGCGTCAAATCAAATGTCACTTTGAGTGATGTGATTGATTTATGTGATTGATTGATTGAAAGACATGTCACTTTATTAAAGTTGATATGACTTAAAGTTGATGTGAATAGTTGATGCAAGTGGTTGGAAAACATCTTTAGCTTTTTGGCTCCAACATTTACTTGATTTTGAATTAAAGTAAATGGTAAATCATTTTTATATTTTGGAAAATATAAAAGGAAAATTGATTTACACTTTTGCAAAAAAAATTACACAACTTTCTTCTCTCTTTTTTCTCTCTTCAAACTCACGCCCAAACTACAAAAGTGGACTGGTTTTTGAAGCCAAAATGGCGTGAGCAATGGGAAGCAAGAGTTGGGTTTTTGTGGCACAAACCGCAAGTGCTAGCACACTACGAGACTTGCGAAGGTGGTAGGGAGGTTCACCCATGAGGCGGGACTCATTCGACGGAGTTTGGAGCTTCGAAATGAGACCCGAAACTGCCAAACCAGTGAGCATGAACTGCAGCAGTGGGCGCACCAAACCAGTGGGTTTTGTGGCTTCAATCGTCTTCAAATTGACTCAACCGATCTATGTGAGTATTCCGCTACCTCCGTTGATGTATTCACACATGATTTTCATTGCTTGTTTGATCTTGGGACCTAGATAATAACCAACAATGGCATCAAGAGCTATAGGTTCAAGCATGAAATTGTAGGGCTTAAAATTTGGGTAAATGTTTGTTGAGCATGATTTGAATAAATTGATTGTTTGAGTATGCTTATAACATGTTTAATTTCATTTTGGTTGGACCAATTTGTTGAAAAATGATTTGGAATTATTTTCCCCAAATTGATTACCTTGGCCGAATGTATTAGCTATTTGGGTTCTTGGAAATTTTTGTTTTTTGATTCATTGATGAATTGGAATCATAATGTTTGATGTTAATTTGAGGTCAATTGGATGTACTTTGAATTGGACAAAAAACCCAAATCTTATGTTGGCCGAATGTAACTATGCCCTAATGTCTTGGTATTTTTTGATTTTATGACATTGGATGTGTATGAAATCATTTAGGATGTTGATTTAATGTCGATTGTGGGTTCGATTGGATAAAACCAAATCGGACACAAAATCCATCCTTTGGCCGAGAGCATTAAAGCATGTAATGGGTTTGATTTTTTCATTTATGTGTTGGACATATGATAATGATAATGAGCATGATTAATTGGACTAATATGGTGTTTTAGAAATATTGATTTAGTTGATTAATCATGTAATACACTTTAGATTAATTGAATATGAAATTGGATTTTGTATATTTAATTTTTGGGCCTAATTTT
>SKCR01047817.1:0-57080 GCA_019454045.1 Zanthoxylum bungeanum
ATCAGGTCTCCTTAGGCTTCTCATCTTCTTCCAGAGTCAGGTTCTCTAACTTCATCAGCTCTTCTTCCCAAATATCTGCTTCCACAGCTTTTCCAGTCAATGGTTTCTCACCCAACAAATCCTGGAAGATCTCAAACCCAGGTACCACAATCCCATTAACCTCCACAGGTTCAGGCTCTCATTGATACCCTGAAGCTTTCACAAAGCACTCCATCAGCCTCAGGCCCTTTTTCTCTTGACCTTTGGCTTTTTTTCGTCAGATTTGTATCCCAAACCTTTCCGAGTAGTCTGTCCTCTGAAATCCGGCAATTTTGAACCTTTACCCGGCTCAAACTTCATTTTTTCCATAATCCTAGCCACTCTAGGATCCACCCACTCCTCAAAAGTGGCTGATACCTGGAACCTCGTGAAGGTAGTATCTCCAAGGCAGCCACGGCATTGTCTAACTCAGCCCGGATGGTAACAATCTCTCCCTCATACGGGAATCTGATCATCTGATGCAAAGTGGAAGGCACGCCCCCAAGCTTGTGAAACCAATGCCTTCCCAACAATAAGGCAAAAGTGGCTGGGATGTCCAGCACTGTGAACTCAACCTCATCTTCAATCGGCCCTACCCTGACCATAGCCACAAAGGTACCCTCAACTCCCCGCTTACTGTCATCATAAGCTTTAATAGTCATACTGGAGGGGTCCAAGTCTGTTGCTTTCATCCCCAATCTCGCCAGAATTTTCAACGGGCACACATTGATGGACGAACCGTCATCCACCATCACACACTGAATTTTCTTGCCTCTCACTTCGGCCCTGATAAATAGAGGCCTATTATGATTCCTCCCCTCCGGCGGGAGATCATCCTCAGAAAAAGATATCTGCAAAGCTTCTTGAACTGACCCAACAAACATTGCGGGGTTGGCATCCTCCGGTACCACAATCTTGCTCAAAGCCTCAACCATAGCCTGTCTATGCTCCCGAGATGCACATAATAGTTCCCAGATACTCACTTGTGCTCTAGTCTTCCTCAATTGCCTCAGCACTATATCCCCTTCAGTATTTCTCAGCCTCAACCACTTCTCTACCATCTGTCAAAGCTTCCTTACCCTTATCCGCCATATCATTGTAAAAACGACCGCTACGTGTCATTCCCCTTACTTCATCATCCTCATCACTGCTAGAGAAATCAAGCCAAAAGTTCTTCTTCTGCTCAAACTCATCCTCACTAGTGCTATCCCAGATTCCCAGGCAAAAGCTTGAGGGTGAAAGGATTTTAGGACAAGGTCTTCTAGAAGGCCAGAATTGATCATATAGGCGGTGGTGGTGGTACGTCATGGTAGTTGGGCAGGGGGTTTCTGTGTGTATCAGGCTGTTCTGTTTCTGGGTTGGGTATTTTCTTGGAGTCTATTAAGGTCTTGGATTTCATGGCGGAGTCGGGCGCAGTTGTCGTGTCATGGCCTTTTTGTTGGTGGAAGTGGCAATAAAGGCTTAGGTTAATATGTGGTGGTAGGGGATTGGGTAATGGTTTGGTATCCAAGGGTTTTAAAAGCCCTTGCCTCTTCAACTTCTCTAGCACCTTAGACAGGGGCCTCCCCAAGTTGGAAAACTGCCTGTTCCGGATAGCAGCAACTTCAGCAGAAACGGGCTTTGTTCCCGATGTTCCCCCAATGGGCCTCCTGTTAGACCATAGAATTTTCTCTCTCGGCCTCTTCTTCCTCAATATCCATGACAGTTTCCCTCAACTGCCGAAGTCTGCAATCATGGAGGTCATCCTCCTCAACTTGCCGTAAATGAGGGCTTGGTGCCCTTGATAATCATCTTGATCTGATCCTTTCTCCGAAGGCCTGGTCTGCTTTTCAATAACTGACTCCTCCATCGATCCACATACTCCTTTAAAACCTCTCCTCCGCTTTCTGCTTAACATTCTCCAGATCACGGAGTGACAAATCGATCTCCAAGTCCGTGACATATTGCTTCAGGGAAAGCATCAGCCAACTCCCTCCAATCTTCCTTTACTTCTTATCCAAACTGTGGTACCATACCACGGGAGCTCCTTCAAGCGACATTCCAAACATTTCTCTGTACTGGCGCTGAGATAAGCCAACTGAACTCATGACTGATACAAACTGTCGGAGATGCACCCTCGGATCATTCATCTTTGAACTTAGCCATATCCGGCATCTTGAACTGTGCAGGCAACTGTTCCTCAAAAGTCAAAGTGTCATAATCCAGCAAATCCTCATTCTTACCCCTCATCTTGCGGGTAACTGACTCAACCTGATCCCGAAGTTTCTGCAACTCTGTCTGAGACCCAGATACTCTGCCTGCTGCATATCTGCCATATCATCATCAAAAGCGGGGATATCATCCCCCAATCTGTTCGGAGATTCCTCTTGTCTCACATCCCCGGAATGAACCCCGGCACGAGACCCAGCTATACCAGCCATAGCAGTAGTCAAAAGCCTGCAACTGTTCAGTGATCTTGGCGAGACATTCTCTAACTGATCCATACGGGACACCTCATTATCGGTTCACTCATACTTGTTCTTTTAGTGAGTCTGGTTCCTTCTCTAACCCAAACGGTATCTATGGTGTCTTTTAAGACACAGAGGGGTTAACAGGGATATATGTATGTATGACATATATTAAATCAAATAAAATTCTCAAAAAACAAATCGGCCTATTATTCATTTTAGAAGCCTTTGGGACAACTGTCATAAGGGTGAACCCGTCCCAGTTTAAATGGCCCAACGAGTTCATGTCTTATGGCAAAGAGCCCAACTAAATCCAAATGATAATATTCCGAAAACAAGCACAAGGTGGCCCATCAATCACTTAGAAGCTTTTGGCCCATAGTCATGAAATACGTTCTTGTCCCAGTTTAAATGCCCAACAAGTCCATATCCCATGACAAATGGTCCAAATGGATCCAAACGATGGATGATGTTCCCAAACATAAGCATAGAAGGGAGATAATGCAAACATAACATAATAATTTTTACATAATGGCCCATCAACATTTCAGAAGCCTTGGCCTAATAGTCATACAATACGAACTTGCCCCAGTTTAAATGGCCCAGCAAGCCCGCATTTCTGATAATAGTCCAACTGCATCCAAATGAGGATGGTCCACAAGCACATACTCAAGGAAATAATTGTTACTTTAACCATACAAACCAGTCTATGGGTGGATTTGCAAGAGTATGGACAAAGGCTCTCACTGGCGAAGGATAGCCCACAACTAGGTCTCCCCATCAAGGGTTCAAGCGACCAAGTGAGCGTACCTTTTTATACACTAAGGTACGTGCCAATGAGCTATGGTGTGTGACGGACTGTCAAATGGATTCCCGTTGTAGATTCCCCAGAGGGAAGGTGGAGCGAGGCTCACTTAAATACAAGCCTCTTAGGCTCTTATCGCTTGGTGTCAGGAATAAACAACGAGTCCTCCAAATTAGTCCATCACAAAGGCTACGAGTAGATGGTCATGTAGGTATCCTCACAGCTTTTCCTTCTAGAAAGGTAGTGAGTGAAGGAAGGAAGACACCAAACCATTACCTAGCCTCAAAGTGCCCTTGATTAAACCTCACTTATCCACTATAGACATGGCCAATTAAAACATAAATCCACTCATTACAAGACAATATTCGGGGCCAATTCTCATATCCCCAGTGGAGTCGCCAGACTGTAGGACACAGGACCTGGGCGACGCGTTCCTAGGCTCGCGGCCTAGTTTGGGAAGTACTGAATAACATGGAGTCGCCACCCGGTGTGAACCGGGACAAAGATTTAAGGCCGCACTCACCCCTCGCAAGGGAAGACCTCAAACCGTTGGGTCGGAATGGTCCCTTACTTATGTCACTTGTAATGAAAGGATTTATGTAATAATTTAATCAAGCTTAAGTAACACTTATTTCAAGAGTATCATGCTTCTAAATGTCATGGTAAAATAAAACTCATGTACGTATTTCACATATATCTCACATTTAAATTTGCATGCTTAACATATATCAAGATA
Source organism: Zanthoxylum bungeanum (assembly GCA_019454045.1). Classification (NCBI taxonomy): domain Eukaryota; kingdom Viridiplantae; phylum Streptophyta; class Magnoliopsida; order Sapindales; family Rutaceae; genus Zanthoxylum; species Zanthoxylum bungeanum. Next base: position 4,007 of record SKCR01047817.1, read on the forward strand.
GCAACTAACATACAACTTTACTTGCATATCACATTCAGGAAAAACACAAGCACATATTACCATACAAGCACACATACCATACAACACATATGGGCACTTTTCCAAGTGGTAACGTGGAATTGTAGCCCAAGTACAGACCGCACTACCGTCCATTCGGAATCGGCTACGGAATTTACGTCTGGGTTTCCACGATATACCGCAAGAAATAATACTCAAATGTTATCATGACAAAAGCATATGAATGGTAACATTGACACATGTGCATAAGAAAGATCAACCAATAGGGAATATGCATAGAATATAATAAGACAGACTCAGTTCAGTGTGTGCACGTTCGTGTTGTAGCGTTCGTAAACGCGTTCGAACGGAAATGAAACAGAATGCTCACGTTCGAGTAGCGTTCGTAAACGCGTTCGAACGGAAATGAAACAGAATGCTCACGTTCGAGTAGAGTTAGCGTTCGTAAACGCGTTCGAACGGAAATGAAACAGAATGCTCACGTTCGTATGGCGTTTGTTAACGCGTTCGAACGGAAATGAAACAGAATGCTCACGTTCGAGTAGCGTTCGTAAACGCGTTCGAACGGAAAGGAGACTTGATGCATGATAAGGCAAAATGTATGCGCGTTCGAGTTGCGTTTGCAAACGCGTTCGAACGGAACGGACCTGATGCATGAAATGGGATGCAATACATAAACAGAAAATAAAGGGGCGCGGCGAAGAAGTACTGCAATAAAGGTGACCTTTTGGGGCTCTTGATCTCTCAAAGAGAGGACCTTTAGACCAACATACTAAGCCCATGCGCGTCACATTACACATACAAGAATAGAACCAATCATATCAACCAAGTATGCCCGATTGAACACATCTTACATCCAATCTGAACACACATCAACCGGCGCGGCAAAGCATCGTGGTAAAGGGCTTTTAGCCCCTCCCCATAGGGGATCTCACATCACACTTACTAAGCCCATGCGCTCGATTGACTTATACATATAAAATAAAATAATAATATATCAAACTAAAATGCCCGATTGAACGTATCTCGCGTCCAACCGAACATACATCAACCGGCGCGGCGAAGTAGTGTCACGAAGGTGGCCTTTTCGGCTCTTTGTCTCCAAATGGAGACCTTTGGACTAACTCACTAAGCCCATGCGCTTGGTTGAATCATGCATAACTAACGACATATTGAATTCAAGTAAGAAAACTAAATAAACAAAAGCAACACAACAAAAGAAAGATGGTGCCGTTTACCCAAGCGGTACGTGGAGTTGTGGCCCGAGTACAGATCATACTACCGTCCATTCGGAATCGGCTATGAAATTTATGTCCGGGTTTCCATCCGATATACCGCGAGAGTTGACACATCTCTCATTCACCCAATACCCACAACATACATCATACACACACATTACCACAAATACAGAAAATATAATCAAAATAAATGACCAGAAAGTAAAATGAGAATAAGTGTGAAAGATACCCTCAGGTCTAACCTTTTAAGCCGTCTCTCGGACTCACGTTCCACGAAGATCGAAAGGGGGGTAAAGCTCCGCAAACTTTTCTGGTCCGCTGGTTCAACGTCCTAGCTCACTGTTTCGCTGCTTTGCTTACGATTCGAACTCCGTTCTGATCCTATTCGGCCTGTTTTGCTGCTCACTGCACGGGCTACCTGTTTCAATGTTTTCAAAGAACTATTCCAAGTTGTGTGGGTTCTTAGTGCAATTAAATGTGATTATTTTTAAGATTTATCTATGCAGTTTTTTTATGTTACTGTTTTAAGGTAATCTAGGAGGTTGTTTAGGCGTGTTTTAGGGTGTGGTTTTGTGGTGATTTTCGGTGGTGGAGGGCTGCTGCATAGGTGGCTGTTTCGGTTATGGAGGGTGGTGGCTTGTGGTGGTTTCTTTGTTTTCTTTCTTGTGTATGTGTGAAGTGTTTTTCTCTTTTTGCTTGTTTGGTCTTGGGTGTGTAGAGAGAGTCTAGGGAGATTTCGAGAGAGTTTGGGTGTGAATTCTATGTGTCCCTCAGACAAAGGCTTTGGTGAGGGGTTGTTTATATAGAGAAGGGTTAGGGTTGACAAGGAAGGGATTTTGTGCATTTAATTAGGATATGATTTAGTTTAAAAGGAAATCAAAGGATTGAGGGGGGGACAAAATATTTTATTTTAGGAAGTCACTAATTTAAATTGGTGTATATCTTATTAGATTAAGAAGTCAAATATATGATTGGCTTTAATTGGTTAAGATTGATTTTAATTAGGCAAATCTTATTTTTATTTTAGTATATAATATATTTGATTCATTTATATTAGGCATGATTTTATTTTATGTTTTATTTAATTGGTAAAAGATTTAAATATTTTATTTAATGTTTAATATTTATTTAATATTTATTTATTTAATTTGGGATGTGTTTTATGGGCTTTGGGGAGCTAAATGGGCTGGGCGTGAGGCTAGCAGCAAGACCAGAACCGAATTACGACACCGTTCGAACGCTTCCTCAAACGCGACACGAACACCCGCAATCCGTTTCCCGTTCGAACGAGTAACGAACACAGCACTAACGAAGACAGTGAGCTTATTTGTTCTGAATTTCCCCTTCCGATATCCGTTTCCCGCGGCTTCCGTGACTCAAAAGATAGTGCCTCCAAATGAGGCTCATCATCGGGTTCACATGCGAAAATGCAATGCCTACAACGCCGGTGCCACGTGTCGCGATCTAACGCTGCCGACAATCGCCCTCTACAAGTCAGCGTGACGTAAGCAATGACGTCATGAACAATGCCACGTCATCGGATAAGAATCTGAGCCGGTGAATCAGCAAGTGACACGTGTCACTGTAGCTGGCGTCGCGACGCTGAACTGTTCAAGCATCGCGACGCTGCTGGACCCTTATCTGTGCCTATAAATAGAGCTCGAAAATTTCAGATTTCAGTGTACCTCTTCCTCCCATTTTTTGATGTAAATAAGAAGTTCTTCTCTCTCTAAGTTTCTTTTAATTTAGTTTTGTAATTTTTAATTACGTTCTGTAATAATAATAATTACTTTCTTTATTTTACAGTTTTTACTATTCACTATGATGAGGTAATTTCCCTATGCTAGGGTGAAGGTAATTCTTTTACTATTGCTATTTAGATTAATCTCCCTTTAAAATAATATATTTACTATTTAAAATTTGACTTAAAAAGGGAGATACCGCTATATTGGTCGGTTGGTAAATCATTTAACTTGGTTAAACCTGACTAAGAAAGGATACCGCCAGATTGGTCGGTTGGTAATAAAATTCCTTTTCCGCCTTTATGGCTGGTTATTTTGGTTCCGCCTTTATGGCTGGTTATTTTGGTTCCGCCTTTATGGCTGATTACCTTTGGTTCCGCCTTTATGGCTGGTTGGACTTAATTGACTTAATCCGTTTACCGCCTATATGGCTGGTTGGTAATAATCACAAGTTTATATATTATTTTATTGGGAGATATCTAAATAAGTAGTAGTAGAAATAATTTCTTTTACCTTAGCATTTTATTTTATTTTACTTTAAAGCTTTTCCTTTACGCAATTACTTTTCAGCACTTTTATTTTATGGCTTTTACTTTTAAGCTTTTACTAGCCCTAGCTATGTGTCAAAACTAAGTTAGTAATCTAGGGTTGTGATGAAATTCAATATCACGGGTTTATAAGGGGTTAAATTATAGTTTGTGTAATATAAAGATTTATTTATTGAGTCTTAATCTTAATGCTCTTTAATTGACTGACCATTAATTAAATTGATTAGGTAAACTTAAAATGAACCAGACATAGGGATTTTAAGTTTAAGACCTTAGACTCAATAGCCCACGATCTTCCTTGAGGATAGATAACCCTTTAATAGATTTCTTTACAGGATAGGAATATACATGTTGGGCGGGGGTAGCCATAATTGGAACTTAAACTTAATGAATCTAGGTAATTTGGTTGACATAGACATATGGTTCAATTGGATTATACTAGGTATTTGTAATTGACCATCGGAATAGGCTTTTGCATAAATTAGTGTTCCAGGTTAATAAATCAATATATTACCCAACTATAAGATAATCACTTTATCTTTAATTAATATTGGAATAAATCACAACCCTAGATAGTTTTTAATATTGAATTTTCTTAAAATCTACTTTCGAACAATTTTATTTACGTGTTTTTAAATTTAGAATCGTCGCCATTTCAAATCAATCAAACAACATGTTAGATACTAGTAATCATTTGACCTCATAAAAATTAATAGATAAGGTTTTAAGTCCTCGTGTGATCGATACTTTTTATACTACTTGAACGATACGTATGCTTGCGTTATACGTGTGTGTTTACGCCGGTCAAGTTTTTGGCGCCGTTGCCGGGGACTTATTTATCTTTTACTATTAGTTTATGGGTTATATACCTTTACTTGTATCTAATTTCTTTTTACTTAGTATTTCTATTTTCTTGTGTTACAGGTTCTCAGAAACTACATGAGACGAACCCGAAGCTTTGAACTCCGACCGTGTAGACAACAGGAACTGGGCGACACTGTTCTAGGCTCGTGGCCAAGATGGGAGTACGAAATAACATGGAGTCGCCACCCGGTGTGAACCGGGACAAAGATTTAAGGCCGCACTCACCCCTCGCAAGGGAAGACCTCAAACCGTTAGGTTCGGAATGGTCCCTTACTTATGTCACTTGTGATGATATAATTTGTACAATGAATCAACCGAATCTATTCAACATTCATGCTCAAGGGTACTTAGATCTAACATGCTTTCATCCAAAAAAATTCCACGTAATGTAACACAACAAGCATATTAAACCATTAAATCAACATGTATAAATCATTACCCAAACGCATCATAAACTAAGAACATGCGTAAAGAACAACCTAAACATGCTTTAACAAATAAATAACAAACTAAATTAAATCATGCTTTAAATAATAAACAAATAACCTAAAGGCTATAGCATGCTCAAATACAATTTTGGATGAGACGAGATATGTATATCTTTAGTGGTACGTGGCGTTGTATCCCGAGTGCAGACCGCACTACCGTCCATTCGGAATCGGCTACGGAATTTACGTCCTGGTTTCCATCCAATATACCACAAAAGGGAACCAATATCCCGCTCATCCAACAATCACATCATGCTTCAAACGACTCTCATGCAAATATATTCAAAATTAAATAAAATAAACAAAAGATAATGAATAAAAGGGTGCCCTCAGGTCTAACCTCTTTTGTCGTCTCTCGAAAAGCGCGTTACACGGCCGTCGGAAGGGTTGATATTCCGTAACTTTCCGGTTCACTAATCCAACTCTTTTCCTCGCTGTTTTGCTGTTCGGTTTGTTGCTTTCACTCCATTTCGCTGCTGTTTTTGGTGAATTTTCTGGTCACTGTTTCAGGTGTGTTAAGGGACTATTCTTAGCAGTTTCGGGGGCTGTCTTGGGCAGTTTGGACGTGTGGACTACTGCCAGTTTGGGGCTGTGTTTTGGCGTGAGTTTGTGGAGGATTTTGGGGCTGTCTCCAGGGTGTGTTTTGGCGTGAGTTTAGGGAATGTGAAAGGGGCAATATGGCGTGAATGGATGGAGGTTTTGGTCACGGCAAGAAAGGGTTGATGATGCGTTGAAGGGTAGTCAATGTGCCAGGTGTGTGAATGGGCTTATGGAGCTGGACGAGTGGTGGTGCGCTTGAGTGAAGTGATTGTGAGGAGGGGGGTGAGTGAGCTGCTTGAGGTTCGGTTAGTGGGCTGTTAGCGTGAGAGTCAGGGGCAATTAGCGTGAAGAGGCAGTGAGGCAGTGATATGTGAGTTTGTAGTTTAGAGCATGAGCTGTTAGGCTTTGAATGCTATGGCTAGGCGTTAAGGGTATTGTGTCGTTGAATGAAGGGGTAAAGGGCGTGTGGTGGCTGCGTTTGAATGAGCCGTGTGTGCTGCTACGTGATGGTGTTAAGTGCAGGGGGCACTAAGGTTGATGGTGAGGCAACAACGTGAGGGGGGAGACTTGTGGCGCGGCAGTTTTTTTTGGCGTGACGTGAAGGCTGATTTTGGCGTGTGTGAGGCAGCTTTTAGGGCGATGGAGTTCGAGGAGAAAGGGAGACCGTGTAGGGTTATTTTGTTTGCTGCGTGTTTGGTAGCCGTGAAGAGCCATTAGGGTTTCCTTTGTTTCTTTTTGTTCGGCGCCGTGAATGGAGTTCTTGGAGAGGGATTAGGGTTTTCTGGTTTGTTTATATTGAGAGGGTAGGGTTAGGGTTTCTGCATGGGGTTATTTGTTTTAGGAAAAGATTTATTTAATTTTGGTATTAGTTTTAATTTAAATTAGGAATTTAATTTAATTTAATTTCAATGTGATTTAATTTAATTTAAGTTTAATTTAATTAGTTTTAATTATTTAATTTGTGAGATGTGTTTAAATATTTTAATTATTTAATTTGGATGTGATTTAATGGGCTTGGTGTGTTTTAAAACAGAGGTCCAACAAGCGAACCCGAAGCGAAACACGCGAGTTAACTCTGACAAAAATTCCATTTTCCAACTTTACCCTTCCAACGTCCGTTTCCCGCGACTTTCAACAAAGAAGTAGTAGAGTAGTGTCTCCATACGAGACTCATCATCGGGCTGATATTGCAAAAATGCAATGCCTACAGTCGCCCCCACTTTGATGGGACTTGTGCAGTGCATGTGTGTGACAATGACAATCCTATCAAAGTACGTGCAATGCATTTTTACTTACCTGGCTCGCCAGCTGCCACTTGACTTGCCGTGTTGATTTGAGTTGATGTTGAGGTGCTTCGACCCCCGGTCCATTCCCGAACCGATGATGTGATGTGGTGTGGTGGAGTCCATTCCCGAACTGTCACCGTTGTGGTCCATTCCCGAACCGATCTCCATTCCCGGAGTGTAGCTCTGATGTAGTGTGATGAAGTCCATTCCCGAACTGTCATCGTTGTGGTCCATTCCCGAACCGATCTCTATTCTCGGAGTGTTGTTGTGATATGATGTGATGAAGTCCATTCCCGAACTGTCACCGTTGTGGTCCATTCCCGAACCGATCTCCATTCCCGGAGTGTTGTTGTGATATGATGTGATGAAGTCCATTCCCGAACTGTCACCGTTGTGGTCCATTCCCGAACCGATCTCCATTCCCGGAGTGTCATTGTGATATGATGTGATGAAGTCTATTCCCGAACTGTCACCGTTGTGGTCCATTCCCGAACCGATCTCCATTCCCGGAGTGCCATTCTCGGCGTGCCATTCCCGGCGTGCTCATTCCCGAGCTGTCCATTCCCGGACTATCCATTCCCGAACTAAATCTCCATTCCCGGAGTGCCATTCCCGGCATGCTCATTTTCGAGCGTGCTCATTCCCGAGCTGTCCATTCCCGGACTGTCCATTCCCAGACTAAATCTCCATTCCCGGAGTGCCATTCCCGGCGTGCTCATTCCAGAGCGTGCTCATTCCCGAGCTGTCCATTCCCGGACTGTCCATTCCTGGACCATAATGATCTGATGTAATATGGGCCTCGCCCTTAGAATGTCATTCTCGGCAGAAACTGAACTGATGTGATGTGGGCCTCGCCCCCAGAATGCCATTCTCGGCAGAAACTGAAATTGATGTCAAGATGGCCTCGCCCCCAGAATGCCATTCTCGCAGAAACTGAAACTGATGTCAATGTGGGCCTCGCCCCCAGAATGCCATTCTCGGCAGAAACTGAAACTGATGTGATGTGGGCCTCGCCCCCAGAATACCATTCTCGGCCGCAGAAACTGAAACTGATGTGATGTGGGTCTCGCCCCCAGAATGCCATTCCGGCAGAGAAACTGATACTGAACTAATGTAGGCCTCGCCCCCAGAATGCCATACCCGGCAGAAACTGAACTGATGTGTGATGTGGGCCTCGCCCCCAGAGTGCCATACCCGGCAGAAACTGAAACTGATGTGATGTGGGTCTCGCCCCCAGAATGCCTCTCGCGCGGCAGAAACTGATACTGAACTAATGTGGGCCTCGCCCCCAGAATGACATACCCGGCAGAAACCGATGCTGAACCAATGTGGGCCTCGCCCCCAGAGTGCCATACCCGGCAAATCTGTCACTGAGCTAATGTGGGCCTCGCCCCCCAAGCTGACATGGGCCTCGCCCTCAACTGGTACTGACATGGGCCTCGCCCCAGACTGATACTGATGTGGGCCTCAACCCTGGGACTCTTTCCCGAAACTGCTGACAATATGGGCCTCGACCTTCTGGGATTCATTCTCGAAAACTGCTGTGATATGGGCCTCGACCCTGGGATTCATTCCAACACTCTGACGATATGGGCCTCGACCATGTGATTCATTCCCCGATTCATTCCAACACTCTGATGATGTGGGCCTCGGCCCTGGGATTCATTCCCCGATTCATTCCAACACTCTGACGATGTGGGCCTCGGCCCTGGGATTCATTCCACAAACTATGCTGATGTGGGCCTCGACCCTAGGATTCATTCATGAAATTGATGCTGACAATGCGGGCTTCAACCCTGAGACTCATCCCTAACACTGAAACTGATATGGGCCTCAACCCTGGACTCATCCTCACATCTGATATTGATGCTGTGGGGTTCGCCCCCAAACTGATACTGATAAGGGCCTCCAGCCCTGGGACTCATCCCCAAAACTACTACTTGTATGTTGCTGATTCTGGTTGGCTTGTCTTTGCCGCTTTCTCTTTTTCTTCTTTAAAACCTGTGAGTACAAAACAAAACAAACACAAAAAAAGAATGCAAAATATGTTACGTGTATGCATGCATGCATGAATGAATTTTCATATCCCGCTGGGTTAGGTTTTCCGCCAGTTCTCCAGGTGATTGCTCGGCCTTCTCTCTAGTCTCATGACTCAATATCTTGTTATGTCCCTGATTCACGATGTGGTAGACTGGTTGCCCTCAGTCTTGGTTTAGCTTTCTGCTTCCCGCTGCTTACACTTGGTCAAGATGAACCACATGGTGGGCCTTCCATATCATCATACTATATCACATGCTACGAAATAGTCCCAATAGTTACACATATTATCGCCCTCAAAGAATGCTCAGTATTGAAAACCAGAGAACCTTCAAAACATTCAACGCAACTCAAATCCAAGTCTTTGAATAAATGATCTAAGCCAGACTCAAAATGTGTGTGTGCAAAGGTTCCTTGCGGATTCATCCCTAGGTAAGCTAACTCAATGATTTCGTTTCAAAAATCAGGATCGATGGGTCAAACCAACCTAGATGTCTCAATTATGCCTGTAGTTGCTTTTCTATGCTCAATGTGGTATGGTTTTCTTTTTCTTTTCTTTTGTCTTTTTTTTTTCATTTTGAACTTTTTCTTTTCTTTTTTTTTTTTAACACACCTACCCTTTAAGGTAGCATTTCTCCACATGGTGGTCCTAATACTCGCCCATGGGTAGCTTCACGCTTATCGGTTATAGGCGGTTTATTTCTTTTCTTTAGAGACTTTTTCTTTATTTTCAACCATACCACACATCATAACACAAGCAAGTCTGGATAGACATCTAAGCAAACGGTCATTCACCGACCTATAATCTTTTTCAACTAGTCATCTTGCCAACTACTCAGGTTTTCACCGCTAAGAACCTATAATAGAGTGTTTACGAGTCTAACATAGATCAATCACTCAAAGTATCAGATAAGAGCACATCAAAGGTTTATCGTTTCTAAGGTTTACCCTAAAGCAATTCAATTTCATCATCGGACTTATGTCTAACTATCAATAACTAAAACAAACATTTTTTTTCTCTTTTTCTTTTTCCTTTTTGTTTTCTCTTTTTTTTTGAAGGCCCCCCCCATGGTCTTTCTATCATTTCCGTAAGGTTTTCTGTTTCTCGATTTCCTCTTCTCCACTATCCATGTTTGCTAAACTCCCATTTACAAACCTCTTTTTTTTTATCTAACCCAACGGATATCTATGATGGCTTTAAGACACAGAGGGTTAACATGATGCATGTATGCATGAGATGCATGTGACATATGAGATATAATATGAATGTGGTTATCAAAAGCATAAAGAGGCAACTTCTATAGGATTTACAACTATCGTACTCATGCGGGTTTATGACAATGCCTTTGATTGAACTCCCTCAACCCACTATTGAAATGGTCAACTAATGCAAAATCATACACATCACAAGACATGATTCGGGCCGATTCTCTATCCCCAGTGGAGTCGCCAGACTGTAGACAACAGGAACTGGGTGACGCTGTTCTAGGCTCGTGGCCTAGATGGGAGTACGAAATAACATGGAGTCGCCACCCGGTGTGAACGGGACAAAGATTTAAGGCCGCACTCACCCCTCGCAAGGGAAGACCTCAAACCGTTGGGTTCGGAACGGTCCCTTACTTATGTCACTTGTGATGATATAATTTGTGCAATGAATCAACCGAATCTATTCAACATTCATGCTCAAGGGGTCACTTAGATCTAACATGCTTTCATCCAAATAATTCCACGCAATGTAACACAAACAAGCATATTGAACCATTAAATCAACATGTATAAATCATTACCCAAACACATCATAAACTAAAAACATGCGTAAAGAACAACCTAAACATGCTTTTAACAATAAATAACAAACTAAATTAAATCATGCTTTAAATAATAAACAAATAACCCAAAGGCTATAGCATGCTCAAATACAATTTGGATGAGACGAGATCTGTATATCTTTAGTGGTACGTGGCGTTGTATCCCGAGTGCAGACCGCACTACCGTCCATTCGGAATCGGCTACAGAATTTACGTCCTGGTTTCCATCCAATATACCGCAAAAGGGAACACATATCCCGCTCATCCAACAATCACATCATGCTTCAAACGACTCTCATGCAATAATATTCAAATTAAATAAAATAAACAAAAGATAATGAATAAAAGGGTGCCCTCAGGTCTAACCTCTTTTGTCGTCTCTCGAAAGTGCGTTACACGGCCGTCAGAAGGGTTGATATTCCGTAACTTTTCGGTTCACTAATCCAACTCTTTTCCTCGCTGTTTTGCTGTTCGGTTTGTTGCTTTCACTCCATTTCGCTGCCTGTTTTGGTGAATTTTTGGTCACTGTTTCAGGTGTGTTAAGGGACTATTCTTGGCAGTTTCGGGGGCTGTCTTCGGCAGTTTGGACGTGGACTACTGCCAGGTTTGGGGCTTGTGTTTTGGCGGTGTGAGTTTGTGGAGGATTTGGGGCTGTCTCAGGGTGTGTTTTGGCGTGAGTTTAGCGGGACTGTGAAAGGGGCAATATGGCGTGAATGGATGGAGGTTTTGGTTCACGGCAAGAAAGGGTTGATGATGCGTTGAAGGTTTAGTCAATGTGCCAGGTGCGGAATTGGCTTATGGGCTGGTACGAGAGTGGTGCGCTTGAGTGAAGTGATTGTGAGGAGGGGGTGAGTGAGCTGCTTGAGGTTCGGTTAGTGGGCTGTTAGCGTGAGAGTCAAGGGGCAATGGGCAATTAGCGTGAAGAGGCAGTGATATGTGAGTTTGTAGTTTAGGGCATGAGCTGTTAGGCTTTGAATGCTATGGCTAGGCGTTAAGGGTATTGTTGTCGTTGAATGAAGGGGTAAAGGGCGTGTGGTGGCTGCGTTTGAGAATGAGTCGTGTGTGCTGCTATGTGAGGGTGTTAAGTGCAGGGGGCACTAAGACTTGATGGTGAGGCAGCAACGTGAGTGGGGGAGACTTGTGGCGCAGCAGTTTTTTTTTGTTTGTGACGTGAAGGCTGATTTTGGCGTGTGTGAGGCAGCTTTTAGGGCGATGGAGTTCGAGGAGAAAGGGAGACCGTGTAGGGTTATTTTGTTTGCTGCGTGTTTGTGTAGCCGTGAAGAGCCATTAGGGTTTCCTTTGTTTCTTTTTGTTCGGCCGTGAATGGAGTTCTTGGAGAGGGATTAGGGTTTTCTGGTTTGTTTATATAGTGAGAGGGTAGGGTTAGGGTTTCTGCATGGGTTTATTTGTTTTAGGAAAAGATTTATTTATTTTGGTATTAGTTTTAATTTAAATTAGGAATTTAATTTAATTTAATTTCAATGTGATTTAATTTAATTTAAGTTTAATTTTAATTGGTTTTAATTATTTAATTTGTGAGATGTGTTTTAAATATTTTAATTATTTAATTTGGATGTGATTTAATGGGCTTGGTGTGTTTTAAAACAGAGGTCCAACAAGCGAACCCGAAGCGAAACACGCGAGTTAACTCTGACAAAAATTCCATTTTCCAACTTTACCCTTCCAACGTCCGTTTCCCGCGACTTTCACAACTAAAGAAGTAGTGTCTCCATACGAGACTCATCATCGGGCTGATATGCAAAAATGCAATGCCTACAGACCGCTTAACCCAGAAATTGAAAGAACCATCAGACAGTTGAGAAGGGAAAGGCGAGAAGGCCAAGAAGCTTTAGTCAACATGGAACCTGAACCTTTGGAGATTGCACCACCAATACCCATTTGAGACAGAACCATTCCGGTGGTTGACGGACTCATTTCCTGTATTGTACTTCCTCCCTTACCAGCAAATGCGGGTGACATCAAAACTTGCATTCAGATGATTCAGCAGACAGTTCAATTTGGAGGAAATGCAACTGAAGATCCTAATGCTCACATCAGCAACTTCCTGGAAGTTTGCGGCACTTTCAATTACAACCGAGCATCATAAGAGGTAATTAGAATTCAGGTTTTCCCATACTCCATGAAAGACAGAGCAAATGCATGGCTACATTCATTACCAGCGGGTTCTATCACAACTTGGAACGCTCTAGCCACAAAATTCCTTGCAAAGTACTTTCCACCAACCAGAACAGCAAAACTGAGGAATGACATCACATCTTTTGTACAACAAGATTCAGAATCTCTATACGAAGCTTGGGAAAGGAACAAAGATTTGCTCCGGAAGTGTCATCACCATGAGATTCCAAATGGCTTCAGGTCCAAACTTTCTATAATGGACTTTCTGGACTGATGAGAACCACAATCGATGCTGCTGCTGGAGGAGCTTTGATGGCAAAATGAGAAGATCAAGCCTGGGACCTAATCGAAGAAATGGCCAACAACAATTCCTTATGGCATGAGCATAATTCAAAGAATTACAGGAATCTATGAAGTTGGAGCCAATACAGCAGTCTGTTGGGGTTGGTGCTCAGAGCGCCAATTCCCGGTATATTTCTGTTAAATACTTCTGTTAAAACATTATTATTTGAATAATATATGCAGTTTCTATAATATATAATCTATCTTCTATATGGTAAAGGACGTAATGACCCTAGAATGATTAGTCATGATACAATTGCAAAAGCGTCGCAACGGACATTGAGAAGTATCATGACGTTGTCATTCTCAGACAGTTCCTGGTCAAGGTTTACACTACTTGGTCAGTATAGTAAACCCGTTGAGACCGGTACATGTCGTATACTAGAATATATGATTCCAATTGTTTCTCAATGAACCATAGTCTGGAGACTAGTATAGACGTGTAAGTGATTATAGCGGATAAACACTGAACGACTCACCGAAGATTCTAATGGATGGTACACCAGCGTCAATAGAATCTTCTTGGGTTGAGTAGCACTTGTGATGTGATCCAGAATGAGCTCTGTTTGTTGGGCCAAGTTAACTTAAAGTCGTGGCTGATTGCATGGCTTGGTCAAATTGGTGTATTTGGGCCATTTTGGTGGATTTGGAAGATTCCTTGGGTTCTGGAGTTTGGTCCATGCATGAGACTTATGTGATGACTTTATTATGTTCTAAAACAATATGGAATGGGTCGTCTAGGACGTGCATGGGCTGCCTTGATTGATTTTGGGCTTTATTTCCCAATGATGTATTAGTTCGTGGCGGGATTTACACAGTCTTCGTATTTTAGATGTAACTTTCTCGTCCGATGTCGATTTTGGTGATTCAAGTTGCATTGAAAGATAACTCATAGCTCTACAACTTTGAAGTTTTCATCAAAAGTCCAGTTCGGATTCCTTCATGGACTAAATGAGGACGCAATATACCCCTATAGTTTTTTATATTTTTTTAAGTTATGTGTTGTTTAAGTGTTGGGCTGAACATTAATTAAATTTTAAAAAGCCCATGGACGAAAATTTTCAAGTATTTTATCAGGGTTTTATTATATTTTGGTAGAATTAGGGTTAGCCACCTATTTAAAGGGGCTTATTCATTGTAATGGATAATTAACCAATAACATATCTTTTTACAAAACAAATTGACTTGTGTCATCTTGAGGAGTGGATTCTTCCTTGGTTTTACGGAACAAAAGCTTATCACGTGTGGCAAGCGTTGTGGCGCTGTAATCACTGTTTGGATTCTCCAAAGAAATAAAGAAAGGTTTTTAAGGGCAATGTTCCTTAGGGTTGGACTTGATCTTGTAAGGATTTTGTTCTTACAAAATCAAAGATTCGCGGTTCTTGGGGCTTAGAACACGTGGAGAGGTTTGCTTGGCTTTGTTCCGGCAGATTTCTATCAACTTGTGATTCTTAGACTTGAGATGCCATTGTGGGCACATGAGACATCTTCTACACTTAGATGGCAGTCACGTCACCGATCTATTTAGATCAGACCTCCGCCTGTTCGTTGGGTGTAGACAGATCCTCAGGGGTGTCCTATGTGTATCAAGATAGGATCCGTCAGTTCTGTGATATCATAGCATAGGTAGTCCATATGATTAGCAATCAGATACAAACCATGGGCCCGTGGTAAAGTTTAGAAGCTAGTTCTAAACATTTTTTTGAGATTGCTAATAGAATAGTCGACTGGAAATCCCGATAGAGATTTGACGTTTACATCTATATCTCTGGGACTTATCTGGATACCTGTGACGGAGGAATTATACATTTTCCATGACCTCGACCTGTATGGTTCAGCGAGATTATCCGTGATCGTCATAATCTACGGGTGGATAGATTATGGACACGAAATTAGATTTCGTGACGGATATACCTGAATCTAGAGAGTCTCAATAATGAAACATACTCGTAGAGCACTAGAGCAACATTGATAAATAATATTGATTATTTATAAAGTCGTTTAAAGGTTAAACGCAAGATACGTGCTAAAAGGACTAGATAGTCATTTGCCTAATTATTGTGTATTTACATTTAATACTTGATTAATTTAAATACACATTAATTAATAGTCAAAATGAGTTATTTGACTTTTATCCTAAATGACTATATGTTTTTAATATTTAATGTAAATATTATATATATTTATTATATTTGTAATTGATTAATTATTTAATTGTTAAATGATTAAATTAATTAAAATATAAATATCTTATGTTAGGATATTTAAAGTAAATGATGTTAGTTGCTTTTGTTGACTTAAATAAATATCTAATAAAGTTGTATTAAGATATTTATGCAAGTTGATAACATAATTATGAAATGAAATTGAAATGAAAATCCTTGATATATTTTTGTGAATTTCGGCCAAAGGCCATTTGTGCACAAGTATATATTGTTTTCATTTTTTCATTTCATGTTAACCTAATACACTTTACAACAAACACCATTAAAGAAAACAAAGAAAGCAAGTGAAGGAGAAAAGGAAAAACTCAAAGAAAAGCTTGGATTTTGTAAGTTTTTCAAACTTACTATTAGAAAAGAATTTGTTCCTTAGGATCTAGGAAACATCTTGTGATGTTCTTAAGTTATTCTTTTCATTATTTCTTGTGTTTTTGATGATGGAAATTTTGTTGAAAGTGTTGAGCATGTGTGATGAAGAAAGCTTGTAACTATTGTAGTTATAAAGATTCTTTTAAGGTTTTGGAAACCATGTTGCTAATCTAGAGTTATTGACCCACTCTTAAATGACCTAGATTTGATCTTGAGTTGTTTCATTGTGTTGAGACTTGGATTGGATGGAAGAATGATGATTGAAGTAATTGATTTAATGTATTTGGTCTAATTTGTCCAATTTGTGGAAATTGAAAAATTAGGGTTCTTAATTAATTCCAAATTTGGGGATTTTCATATATGTTGTGTATTTATGTGTGTATATGATGCATATAAGGTTTCATGTTGATTGGATATCATTTGGATGAGTTTTGAGACATGAAATGACAAAATGCACAATTGTGCTCCCATATGGTGCTCTCGGCTTTGTGAGAAAAATTGGGGATTTTGGTTGCTTTGGTGTTTTGATGTTTTGAACATGCTAAGTTCATCTTAGAAATGATTTAGAATCATTCAAAATTGATTGGATCAATTTCGGACTAAAATGGACAAAATACCATATAAGGGTAATTTGGTAATTTCACTTGAATATGATTCATTTGAAATTTTATTTCATAATTTGATTATTGGAATATTAAATAAATATGTTTATTTAATTAATCCGAGAAAAAGTTTTGAAATCTGAAAATCGGATTTTCACCGCTTCCGCTGCGTTACCGAATTCACCCCACAAAACCCCTACACAGTCAACACCAAGCTGGATCAGATATGCAAATTCATGGAGACTCTTACCACTGGATCCACAAGTTCACCATATGGAGGAGTACCAGAACCAAACCAACATGAAGAAACTGTGAATTATGTCAACAATTACAACAGACAGAGGAACAATCCATATTCTAACACCTACAACCCAGGGTGGAAGAATCATCCTAATTTTTCATGGAGCAACAATTCAGGGTAAAAGAACTATCCACCACATGGATTCCAGCAACAGAATAAAAGCCAGGAGCAGACAAATGAACCAATGATGGCAGAGATGCTAGCTCAATTAAAAAGATATGAAGCCATGATTCAGAGCCAATCAGCTTCCATCAAAGCACTGGAGAATCAAATCGGACAACTGGCCAATGCTCAGAGTTACAGACCACCAGGTAATCTTCCCAGCAACACAGAACAAAATCCAAGGAATCGATGGAAGGAGCAATGTCAAGCCATTACTTTGAAAAGCGGTACTGAAATCAACAAAGATGTTGGAATCAATATGTCCCAAGAAGAAAAAGAAGTAAAGGAAAAAGAAGCAAAAGAAAAAGAACCAGAACAAATCATTACACCTCCACCTTTTCCTCAGCGTCTTCAGAAAAACAAACTGGACAAGCAGTTTGCTTGATTCTTGGAGATTTTCAAAAAGCTGCACATTAACATACCATTTGCAGAAGCCTTGGAACAAATGCCCAGCTATGTAAAATTCATGAAAGACATTCTTTCACTAAAATGGAGATTGGGAGATTACGAGACAGTAGCTTTGACAGAAGAATGCAGCGCCATCATTCAGAGGAAACTTCCCCTGAAGTTGAAAGATCCTGGCAGTTTCACAGTTCCATGCACCATTGGAGAACATTACATCGGTAAGGTTTTATGTGATTTAGGTGATAGTGTTAACTTGATGCCTTTTTCTATTTACAGGAAACTGCAAATTGGAGAAGTAATGCCTACCTCAGTATCTTTGCAACTTGCTGATCGAACACTCGTATTTCCGTGAGGAGTCGTGGAAAATGTGCTGGTTAAAGTTGACAAACTCATCCTTCCAGCAGATTTCATCATTCTTGACATGGAAGAAGACAAAGAAGTACCTATCATTCTTGGGAGACCATTTTTTGCTACAGGTAAAACTGTAATTGATGTGCAAAAAGGAGAACTAACCATGAAAGTGCAGGACCAAGAAGTGACCTTTAATATTTTCAAAGCCATGAAATTTCTGAGCGATGAAAAGGAAGAAGAAGAATGCTTCAGAATTGATGTTGTTGATAGTATTGTTCAGAATACTGAGTCAAATCCCACGGATACACTTGAAGCTTACATCACCAACATGACTGACAACGAGATAGATGCTGAAATCTTGGAATGTATCAACTACCTTGACAAATCATTCCGATTCAAAGCAACACCACCAGTTGAAAGCTTGGAACTGCCAAAGAAAGATCGAATCAAGACTTCGATTGAAGAACCACCGCAACTGGAACTAAAGTTACTTCCGAGCCATCTCAGGTATGCATTTCTTGGAAACTCTTCTGAATTACCTGTTATTATTTCTTCTTCACTAACATTGGAGCAGGAAGAAAAGCTTCTGAGAGTGTTACGAGAGCACAAAAGAGCCAATGGCTGGACTATAGTAGATATTCGAGGCATTAGTCCATCATTTTGCATGCACAAGATCCTGATGAATGATGAGTACAAACCCACAGTAGAGCATCAACGGAGACTCAATCCAATCATGAAGGAAGTCGTGAAGAAAGAAATCATCAAATGGTTGGATGCTGGCATCATTTACCCCATCTCAGATAGCACTTGTGTAAGTCCTATGCAGTGTGTACCAAAGAAAGGAGGAATTACTGTTGTCACAAATGAAAAGAACGAGCTGATGCTAACAAGAACGGTGACTGGATGGAGAGTATGCATGGATTATAGGAAGCTGAACAAAGCCACGAGAAATGACCATTTTCCGCTACCATTCATTGACCAGATGTTAGATAGACTGGCGGGACATGAGTTCTATTGCTTTCTTGACGGATATTCAGGGTACAATCAGATTGCTATTGCCCTAGAAGATCAGGAGAAAACTAATTTTACATGTCCCTATGGTACTTTTGCTTTCCGCAGGATGCCATTTGGATTATGTAATGCTCCTGCTTCATTTCAGCGTTGCATGATGGCCATTTTCTCAGACATGCTGGAGCAGAGTATGGAGGTTTTTATGGATGATTTTTCTGTGTTTGGAGATTCTTTTGACCATTGTTTGCAAAATTTGGAACAGGTATTACAAATTTGCGAAGATACAAACCTGGTACTCAACTAGGAGAAATGCCACTTCATGGTGCAAGAAGGCATTGTTCTTGGACACCGGATCTCACAAAAGGGAATCGAGGTAGACAAAGCAAAGATCGAGACAATTGAGAAACTACCTCCACCAACATCTGTCAAAGAGATTCAGAGTTTTCTTGGACATGCAGGTTTTTATAGGAGATTTATCAAAGACTTTTCCAAGATTGCCAAACCTCTTTGCAATCTTCTGGAAAAGGATGTGCCTTTCAACTTCACCAAAGAATGCCAGGAAGCTTTCGAGATTTTAAAACAGAAGCTGGTCTCTGCCCCCATTATTGTAGCACCAGACTGGACCCTTCCATTTGAGGTAATGTGTGATGCTAGTGATTTTGCTGTAGGTGCAGTTTTGGGACAACGCAAAGCAAAGATTTTCCACACCATTTACTACTCCAGCAAAACTCTAAATGAAGCTCAACTCAACTACACAACCACTGAAAAGGAGTTGCTAGCAGTTGTGTATGCTTTTGACAAATTTCATTCTTATCTGCTGGGTCCCAAAGTGGTGGTCTACACAGACCATTCAGCAATCAAATATCTGATCACAAAGAAAGATGCCAAACCCAGATTGATCCATTGGATACTTCTTTTGCAAGAATTTGACGTGGAGATTCGAGACAGGAAAGGAACAGAAAACCAGGTGGCAGATCACTTATCGAGGCTCGAGAATGGAGAAACAGCTGGCAAAGAATTATCAATCAAAGAAACTTTTCCAGATGAACAACTGTTTTCCATGAAACAACAGGAAATCCCTTGGTATGCTGACTATGTCAACTACATTGTGTCAGGAAAATGGCCGTTGGAATGGACAACTCAGCAACGGAAGAAGTTCTTCAAAGAAGTCAAACACTATGTCTGGGATGAACCGTACCTGTTTAAACGCTGTGCTGATCAATTATTGAGACGGTGTGTTCCACAGGAGGAGGTCAACAATGTTCTGCAACACTGTCATTCATCACCATACGGCGGACACTTCAGCGGAAACAAAACTGCAGCCAAAGTCCTTCAATCAGGTTTGTTCTGGCCCACACTTTTTAAAGATGCTTATCTTTTTGCTTTTCAATGTGACAGGTGCCAGAGAACGGAAATATTTCGAGGAGAAACGAATGACCGTTGCAAAACATTCTGGAAGTGGAGATATTCGATGTATGGGGTATTGATTTCATGGGACCATTTGTTCCATCATTTGGAAACCTGTACATCATTGTTGTTGTTTGAAGCAATTGCACTACCATCCAATGATTCAAAAGTGGTGATCAAATTCTTGAAAAAGAATATTTTCACTCGATTCGGAACACCTCGGGCAATTATCAGTGATGGTGGCTCACATTTCTGCAACAGATACTTTGATGCACTCCTATCCAAATATAGAGTTACTCACAAGATTACCACAGTTTAACATCCACAGTCAAATGGACAGGTTGAAGTTTCAAACAGGGAGATCAAGAGAATCCTAGAAAGAACCGTTGGATCAACAAGGAGGGACTGGTCTACAAAACTAGATGATGCATTATGGGCCTATCGAACAGCTTACAAGACACCCATTGGTATGTCACCATATCGATTGGTGTTTGGGAAAGCATGTCATCTTCCAGTTGAACTTGAACACAAGGCGTACTGGGCACTGAAGAAGTTGAATCTTGATTCATAAGCTGCAGGAGAGAAAAGACTTCACCAACTCAATGAAGTGGAGGAATTTCGCCTACAGGCTTATGACAATGCCAAATTGTACAAGGAAAAGACCAAAAAATGGCATGACCGAAAAATAGTGCACAGACAGTTGGAACCAAGGAAACAGGTGTTGTTGTACAACTCGAGGTTGAAACTTTTCCCTGGAAAGTTAAAATCTAGGTGGTCTGGACCATTTGTGATCACTCAAGTTTTACCATATTGAGCTGTTGAGTTACTGGATCCCAATACCAACAACACATTTAAAGTTAACAGTCAGCGTGTCAAGCACTACTGGGGAGAATCATTTGAGCGACAAAAAGAAAGTGTCACACTTTCAGATCCAGCATAACGTTCGAGAAGTCACGTCTAGCTGACGACTTTAAACTTAGCGCTCGCAGGGAGGCAACCCATGTAATTTTTGTATATATTGTGATTTGGTGTGATTTAATTTTGTGTGTTTAGTTTTTGCAGATTAAGTCATTTCAAGATGGAAGAAGCTCTCGCAAATCTTCACAAGCAATTCCTTCTCTCCCTAAAAAATCTCTGATGAAAGTCTACAAAGCTCGCTTGGAACGGATGAGGTTACTGACGATCTATGGTGTTCCCAATGACATTCGTTGGGTATTGAAGCACGAGTCCGATTGGCAGGTGAGTCTTCTGATTCTTTTATTTCACATCTGCTGTGTTGGTTTTGGAAGAAACCCTATGCAAAGAAACGAAGAGCTAAACAAATGGGTGTTTGTTACAAATGTGCACGTTGGAATTGCAATACTCATTGTCGTTCTTTAGGAATGGTGTCTGTTAATCGCGAAGACAAAATTAAATTCATTAGGGATGGCTTGAGTAAGGAGTCTTAAGATGATATATCTTCGACTCTTGAGACGCATCCCAGTGGATATGTTCACATAGACTTTCGCAGATTACATACACAATTTCAAAAAGAAGACAACAGTTAAGTCTTGGGAATCTGACTCAAAAAGACACTGTTTGCCATTTTATAAGAAAATTGGATGGGAAGCTTGTCCCTGACGCATAGACGTTAATCAAGCTGTAAATTTTTGTACATATTATATCTCTTTGTCTTTTCCTAATAATTGTGATTTGTTTTGTTGTTTTCTTTTATTTTCTCCGACAGGATCCAGACATTTTTAACTATCACGATCTATTTACTATTTTGCTACTAATCGTCATTTGGAAGATACTTGTGCTATTTTTACTCACCCTTTTCAGGTATTATAAATTCAACTCATCATTGCACTTTTGAAGACATCTAGAGTAAAACATGGAAGCCACTTCAAGTAGACGAGTTGAAAATATTTGTGTGTTTTGCGGTAGTAGTGTTGGTACTAAACCACAATACATAGAAGCAGCACAGAATTGGGTCGAGTCTTAGCTGCAAGGATTATACACTTAATATATGGCATAGGAAATCTCGGACTTATGGGGATCGTTTCAAAGGCCGTACAGGAAGGAGGCAGACACGTTTTGGGAATCATCCCAAAACCCTTGGCCGAGGCAAATCTTATTGAACCATCAAACGGAGAAGAACTGATCGTGCCAGGTATGTCTGAACGACTGGTAGAAATGATTAACCGTGCTGATGCTTTTATTGCTTTGCCAGGTGGCTTGGGTACATTGGAGGAAATTTTTATTGTACTATCTTGGGCGAACCTGAACATACACCAGAAACCAATTGGGCTGTACAACGTTGATGGGTTTTATGATTTTCTTTGTGTGTTTCTTGATGATGCCCGGAGGAATGGGTTCATATCAAAACCCTTAAAAAAACTCATATTTACTGCCAGAACCGCTCCGGATCTAATTGACCAACTCTTAGCATATGAACCACAAGTTGACCCTATCATTTCAAAGATAAATTGGTCTGGGGATGATCGTGGTAAGAGGCGTCGGGTTAATTTGGATCTTAACCTTTAATTTTCTGTAGAATTTCAGCTAACCGGGTATTATCTTCTAAACTCTTCTTCTACTGTTTAAGACATGGGGACAATGTCTCATTTAGGTTTGGGGGAGGAAATTAGTTGATTAATATCTTATTTTTAGTTGTATGTTGTTTTTATTTTTAGTTCAAAATTTTTCGAAAAATACAAAAAAATTGAAAATTTTTCAAAAATTACAAAAATATTTTACATTTTTGTGTTTTTATTTTGACTAAAAAGGTGAAATTGGTAAGAGATAGCCGAGTAAGGAGTTTTCACTCCTGAGACGTGTCTCAAACCTATTTCGAAACAAGTTAATTTTTGTTTATTTCCTTTTTAATTATTTAATTCGTAAATTCTCCATAAAACGGACTAAAATGAATCTTCTTATGCTACGTTGGCAGGTATTACCAACATGCATAGTAAAATGCAGACATGAGCTTAAATTGAAATGTTTGTAATATTCAGTGCTCTAGTTTAATTGGAGGAAGCATCTCAAAAAAGTAATGGAGTAAAAAAAAAAAACGTCTGAGATCCGAGTTATTAAGTCTGTAAGGGTGTTTTAACACCTAGTGCCCTAAAACCAACTGGTTTGGGAGTCACTGGCCCAAAGCTCGCTACATGGATCAAAGATGCTGCAAAAATATATATATCTGAAGTCTGAGTAATTAAGTCCGTAGGGGTGCTTTAACACCTGGTGCCCTAAAGCCAACTGGTTGGGAGCCACCGACCCAAAGCTCGCTACATAGATGGAATATATGTATATAAATAAAAAAATAGAGAAAAAATCAAAGAAAAAATCAAAAAAATGAGAAAAATTATTCCATTGCTACAAAAAGGTGTGAATTCTGATAAAACTTTAGGACAAAAATATTACTCTCTTATCAACTACACTTATGACTGTTGTGGGCAAAAATGAGTTGTTTAATATTTTGTTGGCTGTGTATATGAAGAATGGTAAAAATAATCGGAGAATTTATTTATTCAGTAATTTAGAAAGAAACAAAACAAATAGTAATTTGGAGTAGAAGTTTCACCTGATTAGTCACTAACTTCTTTATTCTCTTTTCGCTTGTCTTTTTGCTTTTGTGTGCATTAGTTTTACTACCTTTTTACTTTTGTAAAATATTTGTGGGTATCGTTGCTGAAAACCCTCACGAGACTACAACTCGTCCACTGGGGACACCTAGGGGTTTAAAGGCTTGTTGCATACGCTAAATGCAACCATGATCCCTACGAAAATGGCTTAATTAAATTTTATTTTAAGTTGTTTTACTTTGTGTTTTGCTCGAGGACTAGCAAAATGTTAGGTTTGGGGGTGTGATGAGTGGTGCATCTATCACTATTTCCCACTCATTTAACCTGATATTTTGTATAGTTTCTTGGGTTTTGTGAATATTTTGATGTGTTTTGTGTTATTTTGTAGATAAATAAAGTTTCAGGACATTCTGGAGGTGAATTGGAGCAAAATAGGAAAAACTGGACAAAAAGGGCAAAATCGTCATTTCAGCGTCGCGACGCTGAAGCCTTGCGCGTCGCGCCGCCCAGCATGCACCGGATTTGCTAAAGTACGCCGTGGACACGTGGACCAATCAGAAAATTTGCTAATGTGCGCCGCCTGCTAAAATGCGCCGATCATGCTATCTTGCGCCGTGCCACATGTCGCCATCTCAACGGACTTGCTAAAATGCACCGGTGCCACGTGTCGCGATCTAACACTGCCGACAATCGCCCTCTACAAGTCAGTGTGACGTAAGCAATGACGTCTTGAACAGTGCCACGTCATCGGATAAGAATTTGAGCCGGTGAATCAGCAAGTGACACGTGTCACTGTAGCTGGTGTCGCGACGCTGAACTGTTCCAGCGTCGCGACTCTGGATCCTTATCTGCGCCTATAAATAGAGCTCGAAATTTCAGATTTCAGTCTACCTCTCCCTCCCATTTCTTTGATGTAAATATGAAGTTCTTCTCTCTCTAAGTTTATTTTAATTTAGTTTTGTAATTTTTAATTACGTTCTGTAATAATAATAATTTACTTTCTTTATTTTACAGTTTTTACTATTCACTATGATGAGGTAATTTCCCTATGCTATGGTGAAATGTAATTCTTTTACTATTGCTATTTAGATTAATCTCCCTTTAAAATAATATATTTACTATTTAAAATTTGACTTAAAAAGGGATACTGCTATATTGGTCGGTTGGTAAATCAATTTAACTTGGTTAAACCTGACTAAGAAAGGATACCGCCAGATTGGTCGGTTGGTAATAAAATTCATTTTCCGCCTTTATGTAGGGTTATTTTGGTTCCTCCTTTATGGCTGGTTTACTTTGGTTCCGCCTTTATGGCTGGTTTGACTTAAATTGACTTAATCAGGTTACCGCCTATATGGCTGGTTGGTAATAATCACAAGTTATATATTATTTTATTGGGAGATATCTAAATAAGTAGTAGTAGAAATAATTCCTTTTACCTTAGCATTTTATTTTATTTTACTTTAAAGTTTTTACTTTACGCAATTACTTTTCAGCACTTTTATTTTATGGCTTTTACTTTTAAGCTTTTACTAGCCCTAACTATGTGTTAGGGGTGAGCAAAACCGGTTTCGGTTCCGGTTCCACATGGAACCGGAACCTACCCAGAATATTCGGTTCCGCACTAAGTGGAACCGGAACCTACCCAATTAAACAGGGTACCCTATTATTCGGTTCCAATCCGGTTCCGGTCCGGTTCCGAATTACCCAATTTTAAAATATTTTAATAAAAACTACATTCCAATACGAGTCCGTAGGAAAAAACGGGAACCAAATCGAAGTGCGGAAGCTCAAAGAACGAAGAAAATGAAGCTTTAGACTTTTAAAAACATAGGCCATCAGCAGTCTCAGTTTAAACAGAGGCCATCAGTAGTCCCAGTTTAACACTCAGTTAAATGTAATCAGAACAAGTAAATAAAAATGTTATAATCCAGTAAAAATATTGGCCAATTGGAAATAGCCAGTAATAACAAGAAGTAATAAAAAGGTTTTAAACATCTATAAATTTCACATTGTTAAGACTAGATTCACTCTCAGAAATACAGTTTTCGACCTAATTTAGGTTCTAAATTTCAACAGAAATTATCCGGTACGTTATTAAAACCGGTTCCATGGTCCCGTTCCGGTTCCGATCATTTTGGAACCGGAACCTACCCGGATAAAATCGATTCCTTCATTTTTGAACCGGAACCTACCCGATTATAACTGGTTCCGGTTCCAAACCCGGAAAATCGGTCCGGTTCCAACAGGTTCCGGGTAGACCCGGAACCGTTGCTCACCCCTACTATGTGTCATAACTAAGTTAGTAATCTAGGGTTGTGATGAAATTCAATATCACAGGTTTATAAGGGGTTAAATTATAGTTTGTGTAATATAAAGATTTATTTATTGAGTCTTAATCTTAATGCTCTTTAATTGACTGGCCATTAATTAAATTGATTAGGTAAACTTAAAATGAACTAGACATAGGGATTTTAAGTTTAAGACCTTAGACTCAATAGCCCACGATCTTCCTTGAGGATAGATAACCTTTTAATAAATTTCCTTACAGGATAGGAATATACCTGTTGGGCGGGGGTAACCATAATTGGAACTTAAACTTAATGAATCTAGGTAATTTGGTTGACATAGACATATGGTTCAATTGGATTATACTAGGTATTTGTAATTGACCATCGGAAGAGTCTTTTGCATAAATTAGTGTTCCAGGTTAATAAATCAATATATTACCCAACTATAAGATAATCACTTCATCTTTAATTAATATTGGAATAAATCACAACCCTAGATAGTTTTTAATATTGAATTTTCTTAAAATCTACTTTCGAACAATTTTATTTACGTGTTTTTAAATTTAGAATCGTCGCCATTTCAAATCAATCAAACAACATGTTAGATACTAGTAATCATTTGACCTCATAAAAATTAATAGATAAGGTTTTAAGTCCTCGTGGGATCGATACTTTTTATACTACTTGAACGATACGTACGCTTGCGTTATACGTGAGTGTTTACGCTGGTCAATAAGCTCCTCCATTTGCTCTGCTTCTTGCTCCACCTTGTCTTCACAAATGTATTTTAGGATTGCCGCATTCAATTCTTTGTCTGTCATCTGTGAAATGTATGCCTCATAATTATCTGCCTGAGGATGTAAAGATGTGTCTGACATTAGGTCTTCATCCTCTGATATGGCTGGATTGGATGATTCAGACAAATTTTCATCAAATATATGTGCAAAACAATCTCCAAAATCATCGACCAGAGGATGTAAAGTTGTGTCTGTCTGTAAGCTTTTATCCTCTGTGGTTGGTAATTCTTCTTCGAACATCATTGCAATGCACGATCCAAGATCTTCGAATTGAGGATACAGAATTCCATCCTCAATTTTTATTGGTACGAACAGCTCAACTTCGTCGTCAGAGTAAGAATCTGAATAATAAAAGTCAAATAGAGACTTCGCTGGTGTTGGCTCCGGAACTGATACCTCTGGTTGTTGATACTGCTTAGCCTCCTCCTTTGTTGAAGTGTCATTGTGGATTTCTGAGTACTCGAAGGCTTCATCAGTGTCACCTGAGAATGGTTCTTGAGGTATGTTGTTCTGGATTTCTATCAACTGTCTCATTTGATCTGACATTCTCTAAATGGATTCTGCGTTACTTTGAAGTTGATTTCGGAGTGTTTCACACATCATATCCAACTCTTTATCTCTTTTCTCGAACAAATCTTTGACCATGTCAAACAATTGTTCTTCATTTGATGGCTCTGGTTGTTGATGAAGATCATAGTAAGTGGATGGTGGATAAGATGGAAAGTGTGGTTCTGTGAAATGTGATGGCTCTTCATAGCATGATTGTCTCCAGAAATTCTCCCACTCTGAACGGTATATACACTGATAGCTTGGGTGGTTACTATCACAAATCACACATCTCCCCATCTCGTTCTGATGAGCAAATGTAGTATTGCTTAGTTCTTGCATCCAGTGATAATCGTTGGGTTGTACAACATGCCTCAGAAAACCGGACTGTTGTTCCCAGAATTGGGGTGTATCTTCGTATAAGGCTCGTAATCTCTCCATCTCCCAGTAGTGTTCCATTGTTCAACCACATGAAAAAATAAAAGAAAGAAATAAAAATTACAGATAAAAATAAAGAAAATTAGATACAAGTAAATTGGATAGCTTCAAAATTAATAACTAAAGAAAAATAAGTCCCCGACAACGGCGCCAAAAACTTGACTGGTGCATTCACACACGTATAACGCAAGCGCACGTATCGTTCAAGTAGTATAAAAATATCGATCTCACGAGGACTTAATTCCTACTGTTGTTATTAATTATTGAATCTATTGATTTACAAGTATCTAATTAGGGGAGAAGAGGAAGTTTGCTTTGGTTGGTTGAATGTGGAATTGCTTAATTAAAATAAAATAAACAAAAGAAAATACAAAAGAAAATTACAAAAGACTCAAAAGAAAATACTAAGGAAAATAGGGAAAAGACTCAAAAGATTGATGAGTGGTATTTATATCACTATTTCCCACTCATTAAACTTAATATTTTGTATAGTTTCTTGAGTTTTGTGAACGTTTTGATGTGTTTTATTGTTATTTTGCAGATAAATAAAGTTTGGACAGCACTGGAGGCAATTTGGGGCAAAACCGGACAAAAATACGTCAACAGGGATATTTTAGTCTTTTGCGCGTCGCGACGCTGGTACACTGTGCGCCGCGACGCCCAGCGTGAGCCGAATCTGCTAACATGCGCCTGGTCAATGGTCAACAATTTGAGAAGTTTTGACTTTGCTAAAATGCGATGTGCCACGTGTCACCATCACATCCCATCTGCTAACCTGCGTCGTGCCACGTGTCATCATCATATGCTGCCGACACTCAAACTTGACACGTGTCGCCTCGTCATCAGCCACATCATCGGTCAACAAGTCAACCTTGCCACGCGTCGTGCCACATCATCGTCCACGTCAGCAGGTCAACCGAGTCACTTGCCACGTCAGCCTCAGCCAATCAGAACGTGCCACGTGGCGCCACGTGTCTCAATCCTATTGTGCTGACAAATTGATCTCAGCCGCCTCGCCACGTCAGCGCCACGTCATCGCCACGTCAGCATGACGTCATCAATGACGTCATCACAATAATTGAGAATTAGCCGCATTGACACGTGTCGCGTGAACAGTCAGCCGCCTTGCTACGTGTCGCCATCTCATCGTGCCACTTCGACAAATCTAGCGTCGCGACGCTGAACTCCTTGGCGTCGCGACGCGAGAACAGTGAAATTTTTGCCTATAAATTCAGCGTGAATTTCAGATTTTCAACAGACCTCTCTCTCTCTTGAATTCTCTCTAAAGAGAGAGTTTCTCTCTCTAGAACTTTTATTTATTTTTTTATTTTTAGTTTTTTTAATTTTTAGTTTTGTAAATAATTTTAATTACTTTTTGTAATAATAGTAATTTAATTTTTACTTTTTACTTTTTACAGTTTTTACTATTCATCATGTTGAAGTAATTTCCTCAGCTAGGGTGAAAGGTAATTCTTTTACTGTTACTATTTAGATTAATCTCCCTTAAAAATAATATATTCACTATTTAAAATATTGACTTAATAAGGGATACCGCTATATTGGTCGGTTGGTAATGTAATTTTAATCTGGTTTAAACCTGACTAATCAAGGATACCGCCAGACTGGTCGGTTGGTAAATTTATTTTTGGTTCCGCCTTAATGGCTGGTTGGACTTAATTTGACTTAATCAGGATACCGCCAGACTGGTCGGTTGGTAAATTTAACACAAGTTTATATATTATTTTATGGGAGATATCTAAATTAGTAGTAGTAAAAGTAATTCCTTTTACCTTAGCATTTTATTTTATTTTATTTTACTTTTCAGTATTTTTATTTTATGTATTTTATTTTTATAGTCCTAGTTATGTGTTAGTTAATTAGGGGTTGTGATGACTTTTAATATCACCGGTTTATAAGGGATTATTTTATAGTTGAGTAATTTAAAGGTTTATTTATTAAGTCTTAAGCTTAATGCTTCTTGTTGTCTGATCACCAATAAGATTGATATGGTAAATCTAAAATGAACTAGACATAGGGATTTTAGATTTCAGCCTTATACTTAATAGCCCACGATCTTCCTTGAGGATAGATAACCCTTTAATAGATTTCCTTACAGGATAGGAATATACCTGTCGGGCGGGGGTAGCCATAATTGGAACTTGAACTTAATGAATCTAAGTAATTTGGTTGACATAGACATATGGTTCAATTGGATTATACTAGGTATTTGTGTCTGACCATCGACAGAGGCTTACACATAATTTAGTGTTCCAGGTTAATAAATCAATATATTACCAACTTTAAGATAATCACTTCATCTTTTAAATGATATTAGAATGATTCACAATCCTAGATCTTTGTGTCTTTTGTTATTTTCCTTAGTATTTTCTTTTATCTTTTTATTTATTTATTTAGCAAATCTTTAATCAATCAAATCAATCAAACAATCATTCTCTTATCCCTTTAATTAGATATTTGTAAAATAAATAGATTCAACAATTAATACAACAGTAGGAATTAAGTCCTCGTGGGATCGATATTTTTATACTACTTGAACGATACGTGCGCTTGCGTTATACGTGTGTGTTTACGCCGGTCAAGTTTTTGGCGCCGTTGCCGGGGACTTATATTTCTTGAATTGTTAATTTTGAAGCTATCTAATTTACTTATATCTAATTTTCTTTATTTTTATCTGTAATTTTTATTTATTTCTTTTGTTTTCAGGTAATTGAACAAATGGAACATTACTGGGAGATTGAAAGACTACGTGCTTTACAAGAAGATACACCCCACATCTGGGAGCAACAGTCCGGTTTTCTGAGGCCTGTTGTCGAGCCCAACAATTATCACTGGATGCCAGAACCAAGCAATACTACATTTACTCATCAGAACTCAATGTGGAGATGTGACATTTGTAATGGTGACCACCCAAGCGATTATTGCGAATATAACTACCATCCAGGGTGGCAGAACTATCAAGATCCTTCATGGTATGACGAGCCATCACATTTCACAGAACCATATTTTTCATCTTATCCACCATCTTCCTTCGATCCTTATCAAGAACCAGAACCATCCAAGGAAGATCAGTTGATTCACATGTTCAAAGAACAAGAAGCTCAATTTTATGCACAAGTTCAGAGTAACACAGAATCCATACAGAGAATGACAGATCAGATCAGACAATTAACATAAAACCAGAACTATATACCTCAAGAACCATTCTCAGATGACACTGATGAAGCCTTCAAGTACCAATCATTTTACAATGACACTTCAACAGAGGAGGAGGCTGAGCAGTATCAAGAATCAGAGGTATCAGTTCAGGAGCCCGAACCGACAAAGTCTCGATTTGATTTTTATTATTCAGATTCTGACGAGGATGAAGCTGAACTGCTTGTACCAACTGCACCAATAAATGAGGATGGAATTCTGTGTCCTCAAAATAAAGATCTTGGAGAATGCTTTGCAACGATGTTTGAAGAAGATCTTCCTGAACCATCCAATCCAGTCATATCAGAGGATGAAGACCTAAAATCTAACATTTCTTTTCATTCTCAGGTTGACAATTTTGAAGCATGTATTTCACAGATGACAGATGAAGAACTAAATATGGAAATTCTAAAATACATCTGTGAAGAAAAGGTGGAGCAAGAAGCAGAGCAAATGGAGGAGCAAATGTCTGACCTTAATAAAGATCCAGAGTATTCAGGAAAAACATCGCTGTTTTGGGGAGTACAAATCAAAGATATCGCCCAGAAGCTTGACAAAATGGAACTTCCATTTCAAGTCAAGCACCATACGAGACCTCCTGATTTTCTTTCTTTCTTTTCAGGAACCACTGGAGCAACAAAAGTCAAAAAAGTGGCACGATCACTGAATAAAACAAAATATTTTCTGCCATTTTACCGTTGGAAGAGACCATTCAAAAGCAACGCTCATGGAATTGTCTTTAATCGGACATCCAAAACGACATTGAAACCTCCTTAACAGATGAATTTCATTCACGTCTGGCTGAAGACGAAAAATTAGCGCTAGCAGGGAGGCAACCCATGCAATTTGTTGTAATTTATTTTTCATATTTTTTGTGAACTTCTTAATTTTGTGTGTTAGTTTTGCAGGAAACATTAAAAACGGAATTTTTCAGGACAAAGTAGGCCAGTACAAGCGGGATTTTCAAAATAAAAATTTGACAAAATCACGAAGATACAAAATTGATCCAGGAGACGGCCAAGTAAGGAGACATCTTTTGAGACGCGTCCCTATGGATTTATCTGTCACAAGACATGGTTTTACCAAAAAAAAAAAATCCCGAGTCAAAACCCTTACCCTAAAGAACCGAGTGTCGCGACGCTAAGCAATTTTTGGCGTCGCGACGCTGCCTCGAAATCACAGAACATAAGCAGGGCACTGGCAGCATCTCCTTTCACTCTTCATCTTCTTCATCCTCAACCAATCACCAACCATCACCTCAAAACCGAGACTCACCATAGCCTCACCACCGAGCAAAACCCCGTCCTCAACTGAGATCAGAGACAAAACCGAGAGCCACCACCCACCACGCACGATCCAGCCAGCCGAGACCCACCAAATCGAGAGCTATTGCCGAGATCTACCAGAAACCCATCTTTGCCACCATCGAGACAAACCGAGATCCACCACCGTGAGACCGCCAAAATCCACGACCGAAGCCGCAACCTTCGCCAAGTCAAACACCAAGCCTTCATCAAACCATCCACCATTTGCCGCACCTGTACCAGCCATCACTGCCGTCCATCCACCATCACCGAAACCGCAAGAGCCTAGAACCACCACCACCTCCAATTGAGATCCACACCGTGAGCAGCCACCAACAACCACCAGAAGCCGAGCCACATTTGCCTAACCCTTACCAAAACCGAGCCTCACCGAAGCTACCACTGCCAGCCACAGCAACCGAAACCGAGCCTCAACAAATCAAACACAAGTCCAAACCGATCTGTATCCTTCACTGCCAAAATCAAAATTACGGTAATGATTTGATAAAAAAAATTGATTTGGTAAATGGTAAATTGATTTGGTAATTAGGATTGAATTGTGGTGTGTTTGATTTGGGAATTTTAAATTACGAAGGGTTGGATTGTGGATTAATTTGATTCTTAGATTGTGGGAGCGAAGATTTGAATTGGGGTGTTTGTGGCATTTGATAGATTTAGGTTGTGTTGGATAATCAAAAATTCAGGGGAGACTCTGTCGGATTTTTCTAAAAAATACCAATGTTGGGATTTGATTGGTGATAATTTTTTTAGGGTGAATTTTGGGAAAATTTTGAGTTTTTAGAGGGGTGATTCTGCCAAAATTTTTAATAAAAAATGGTCAAATAGCAATTGTGGTAAGAACCGTAATTTTGGCATAAATCGTAATCGGTAATTTTTCCTGTAAAATTTCAGCTGACCAGGTATTATCTTCTAAGCTATTCTTCTACTGTTTAAGACATTGAGGACAATGTCTCATTTAGGTTTGGGGGAGGGAATTAGTTGATTAATACCTTATTTTTAGTGTGTGTGTGTGTGTTATTTTTATTTTTAGTCCAAAATTTTTCGAAAAAAAAAAATTGAAAAATTTTCAAAAAAATTACAAAAATATTTTGCATTTTTGTGTTTTTGTTTTGACTAAAAAGGTGAAATTGCTAAGAGATAGCCGAGTAAGGAATTTCCACTCTTGAGACGTATCTCAAACCTATTTCGAAACAAGTTAATTTTTGTTTATTTCCTTTTTAATTATTTAATTTGTGAATTCTCTTAACACTGACTAAAATGGATCTTCAAATGTTCAGTTGACAGGTATTATGAACTTACATGGAAACATACGGACATGAGCTAAAATTAAAAAGTTTGTAATATTCCGTGCTATAGTTTAATTGGAGGAAGCATCTCAAAAAGTGATGGAGTAAAAAAAATAAAATAAAACGTCTGAGATCCGAGTTATTAAGTTGTAAGGGTGTTTTAACACCTAGTGCCCTAAAACCAACTGGTTTGGGAGTCACTGGCCCAAAGCTCGTTACATGGATTGAAGATGCTGCAAAAAATATATATATATATATATATATATATATATATATCTGAAGTTTGAGTAATTAAGTTCGTAGGGGTGTCTTAACACCTGGTGCCCTAAAGCCAACTGGTTTGGGAGCCACCAACCCAAAGCTCGCTACATAGACGGATGGTATTGTATATAAATAAAAAATAGAGAAAAAATCAAAGAAAAAATCAGAAAAATTATTCCATTACTACAAAAAAAGGTGTGAAATCTGATAGAACTTTATGACAAAAATATTACTCTCTTATCAACTGCACTTATGACTGTTGTGGGTAAAAATGAGTTGATTAATATTTTGTTGGCTGTGTATATGGAGAATGGTAAAAATAATCGGAGAATTTACTGTTGGGGTCTGATAGGGGTGAATCCGGTAACGCAGCGGAAGCGGTGAAAATCCGATTTTCAGATTTCAAAACTTTTTCTTGGATTAAATAAATAAACACATTTATTTAATTACCCAATAATCAAATAATGAAATAAAATTTCAAATGAATCAAATTCAAGTGAAATTACCAAATTACCCTTATATGGTATTTTGTTCGTTTTAGTCCGAAATTGATCCAATCAATTTTGAATGATTCTAAATCATTTCTAGGATGAATTAATCATGCTCAAAACATCAAAACACCATAGGACACAAAAAACCCAAAATTCCCTCACAATGCCGTGAGCTCCATTTGGGGGCCATATTGACCATTTGGTCATTTCATGTTTCAAAACTCATCTTAATGAAATCCAATCAACATGAAACTTTGCATGCATCATATACACACCCAAATACTCAACATATCTCAAAAGCCCCAAATTTGGAATTGGTTATAAACCCTAATTTCTCAATTTCAACAAATTGGACAAATTGGACTTAATACACCAAATCAATTACTTCAATCATCAATCTTACATCCAATTCAAGTCTCAACACAATGAAACAACTCAAGATCAAATCTAGGTCATTTAAGAGTGGGTCAACAACTCTAGAATAGCAACATGGTTTCATAAACCTTAAAAGATTACATATAACTACAATAGTCATACACTTCTTTCATTACACATGCTTAACACTTTCATCAAAACAACCATCATCAAAAACACAAGAAATAAAGAAAGGAACATCCTAGGAATATCACATATTAAAGCCTAGAACAAAAGGAATAAATTCCTTACTAATAGCAAGTTCAAGAAACTTACTAAAAATCCAAGCTTTTTGATGTTTAACTTTCTTTCTCAAGCTTTCTTTTTGCTTCAACAATGGTGTCTTTCTCTTTTAAAAGTGTATTAGGTTAAATGAAATGAAAAGCAAATGAAACAATTTATACTTGCTAAATTAATGCCTTGGCCGAAATTTACAAGACATAAATAACAAATTTCATTTCAATTTTCATTTCAAATTAATTTGGTTAAAGTAAGTTAAATATCTTAAACTAACTTTATAGATATTTATTTACTTTAATAAAGCAACTATAATCATTACAAATTAATTATCCTAACATAAAATATTTATATTTTAATTAATTTAATCATTTAACAATTAAATAATTAATTAATTAATCAAATACAAATATATTAAATATATGTATAATATTTACATTAAATATTAAAAACATATATTCATTTAGGATAAAAGTCAAATAACTCATTTTGACTATTAATTAATGTGTATTTAAATTAATCAAGTATTAAATGTAAATACACAATAATTACGTAAATGACTATCGGGTCCTTTTTGCATGTATCTTGCGTTTAACCTTTAAACGACTTTATAAATAATCAATATTATTTATTTATGTTGCTCTAGTGCTCTACGAGTATGTTTCATTATTGAGACTCTCTAGGTTCAGGTATATCCATCACGAAATCAAATTTCATGTCCATAATCTATCCACCCGTAGATTATGACGATCACGGATAATCTCGCTAAACCATACAGGTCGAGGTCATCGCAAATGTATAATTCCTCCGTCACAGGTATCCGGATAAATCCCAGAGATATAGATGTAAACGTCAAATCTCTATCGGGACTATCCAGTCGACTATTCTATTAGCAATCTCAAAAAGAATGTTTAGAACTAGCTTCTAAACTTACCACGGGCCCATGGTTTTATCTGATTGCTAATCATATGGACTACCTATGCTCTGGTACACAGAACTGACGGATCCCATCTTGATACACATAGGACACCCTGAGGATCTATCTACACCCAACGAACAGGCGGAGGTCTGATCTAAATAGATCGGTGACGTGACTGCCATCTAAGTGTAGAAGATGTCTCATGTGCCCACAATGGCATCTCAAGTCTAAGAATCACAAGTGCTACTCAACCCAAGAAGATTCTTATTGACGCTGGTGTACCATCCATTAAGAATCTTCGGTGAGTCGTTCAGTGTTTATCCACTATAAACACCTACACGTCTATACTAGTCTCCAAGACTAATGGTTCATTGAGAAACCATTGGAATCATATATTCCAGTATACGACATGTACCGGTCTCAACGGGTTTACTATACTGACCAAGTAGTGTAAACCTTGACCAGGAACTGTCTGAGAATGACAACGTCATGATACGACTCAATGTCCGCTGCGACGCTTTTGCAACTGTACCATGACTAATCATTCTAAGGTCATTACGTCTTTACCATATAAAAGAATAGATTATATTATAGAAACTGCATATATTATTAATAATAATAATGTTTTACAGAAGTATTTAACAAAATACAACTGGGAATTGGCGCTCTGAGCACCAACCCCTACATTTACTTATTCGGTAATTTAGAAAGAAACAAAACAACTAGTAACTTGAAGTAGAATTTTCACCTGATTAGTCACTAACTTCTTTATTCTCTTTTCGCTTGTCTTTTTGCTTTTGTGTGCATTAGTTTTAATACTTTTTTTTCTTTTGTAAAATGTTTGTGGGTATCATTGCTGTAAACCCTCACGAGACTACAACTCGTCCACTAGGGACACCTTGGGGTTTAAAGGCTTGTTGCATATGCTAAATGCAACTGTGATCCCTACGAAAATGGCTTAGTTAAATTTTGTTATGTTATTTTATTTTGTATTTTGCTCGAGGACTAGCAAAATGTTAGGTTTGGGGGTGTGATGAGTGGTATTTATATCACTATTTCCCACTCATTAAACTTAATATTTTGTATAGTTTCTTGAGTTTTGTGAACGTTTTGATGTGTTTTATTGTTATTTTGCAGATAAATAAAGTTTGGACAGCATTGGAGGCAATTTGGGGCAAAACCGGACAAAAATACGTCAACAGGGATATTTTAGTCTTTTGCGCGTCGCGACACTGGTACACTGCGCGCCGCGACGCCCAGCGTGAGCCGAATCTGCTAACATGCGCCTGGTCAACGGTCAACAATTTGAGAAGTTTTGACTTTGCTAAAATGCGACGTGCCACGTGTCACCATCACATCCCATCTGCTAACATGCGCCGTGTCACGTGTCATCATCATATGCTGCCGACACTCAGACTTGACACGTGTCGCCTCGTCATCAGCCACATCATCGGTCAACAAGTCAACCTTGCCACGCGTCGTGCCACATCATCGTCCACGTCAGCAGGTCAACCGAGTCAACTTGCCACGTCAGCCTCAGCCAATCAGAACGTGCCACGTGGCGTAATCCTATTGTGCCGACAAATTGATCTCAGCCGCCTCGCCACGTCAGCGCCACGTCATCGCCACGTCAGCATGACGTCATCAATGACGTCATCACAATAATTGAGAATTAGCCGCATTGACACGTGTCCGTGAACAGTCAGCCGCCTTGCTACGTGTCGCCTTCTCATCGTGCCACGTCGACAAATCCAGCGTCGCGACGCTGAGCTCCTTGGCGTCGCGACGCGAGAACAGTGAAATTTTTGCCTATAAATTCAGCGCGAATTTCAGATTTTCAACAGACCTCTCTCTCTTGAATTCTCTCTAAAGAGAGAGTTTCTCTCTCTAGAACTTTTATTTATTTTTTTATTTTTAGTTTTTTTAATTTTTAGTTTTTAAATAATTTTAATTACTTTTTGTAATAATAGTAATTTAATTTTTACTTTTTACTTTTACAGTTTTTACTATTCATCATGTTGAAGTAATTTCCTCAGCTAGGGTGAAATATAATTCTTTTACTGTTACTATTTAGATTAATCTCCCTTAAAAATAATATATTCACTATTTAAAATATTGACTTAATAAGGGATACCGCTATATTGGTTGGTTGGTAATGTAATTTTAATCTGGTTTAAACCTGACTAATCAAGGATACCGCCAGACTGGTCGGTTGGTAAATTTATTTTTGGTTCCGCCTTAATGGCTGGTTGGACTTAATTTGACTTAATCAGGATACCGTCAGACTGGTCGGTTGGTAAATTTAACACAAGTTTATATATTATTTTATGGGAGATATCTAAATTAGTAGTAGTAAAAGTAATTCCTTTTACTTTAGCATTTTATTTTATTTTATTTTACTTTTCAGTATTTTTATTTTATGTATTTTATTTTTATAGTCCTAGTTATGTGTTAGTTAATTAGGGGTTGTGATGACTTTTAATATCACCGGTTTATAAGGGATTATTTTATAGTTGAGTAATTTAAAGGTTTATTTATTAAGTCTTAAGCTTAATGCTTCTTGTTGTCTGATCACCAATAAGATTGATATGGTAATCTAAAATGAACTAGTCATAGGGATTTTAGATTTCAGCCTTATACTTAATAGCCCACGATCTTCCTTGAGGATAGATAACCCTTTAATAGATTTCCTTACAGGATAGGAATATACCTGTCGGGCGGGGGTAGCCATAATTGGAACTTGAACTTAATGAATCTAGGTAATTTGGTTGACATAGACATATGGTTCAATTGGATTATACTAGGTATTTGTGTCTGACCATCGACATAGGCTTACACATAATTTAGTGTTCCAGTTTAATAAATCAATATATTACCAACTTTAAGATAATCAGTTCATCTTTTAAATGATATTAGAATGATTCACAATCCTAGATCTTTGTGTCTTTTGTTATTTTCCTTAGTATTTTCTTTTATCTTTTTATTTATTTATTTAGCAAATCTTTAATCAATCAAATCAATCAAGCAATCATTCTTGTATCCCTTTAATTAGATATTTGTAAATAAATAGATTCAACAATTAATAACAACAGTAGGAATTAAGTCCTCGTGGGATCGATATTTTTATACTACTTGAACGATACGTGCGCTTGCGTTATACGTGTGTGTTTACGCCGGTCAAAGATGTAGGGTCGTGACTCCACAAAATACTGTTAAAAAGATGAATCAATTCCCTCACTTATGTGTATTAATTCAATTTGCTAACCTGGAACACGAACATATGCAAAAACCTCTTTCGATGGTCAGACGCAAATACCCAGTTTAACCCAATTGAACCATATTTCTATGTCAACCACATTACCCTGGATTCATTAAGACCAAGTTCCAATTATGGCTACCCACGCCCGACAGGTATATTTCTATCCTGTAAGGAAATCTATTAATGGGTTATCTATCCTCAAGGAAGATCGTGAGCTATTAAGTCTAAGGCTGAAATCTAAAATCCCTATGTCTAGTTCATTTTAGATTTACCCCATCAATCTTATTAATGGCCAGTTAACAAGACGCATTAAGCTTAAGACTCAATAAACAAACTAAAGAACTACCCATAAGAAGAAAATCAATTATTAAGTGTGTGTATTGTGTGTCATCACTTCCCTAGAATAAAAATAAAATGATGGAGGTTAGGGGATCCACTTTTACTATTTATAATTTAGAAATCTCCCTTAGTATAATATAGAATTTAACGGTGATTAGCCCAACCGACCATATAGGTGGTATTCCTTATTAAATCAGATTTAAATGAAGTCCAACCTGCCATTAAGGCGGTAATACTATTTAAACATAAACCAGCCATATAGGCGGTAATTATCTGTCACCTAAAAACCAGCCATATAGGCGGTGCCACTTTATGCGAAATAAATAAAACCAGCCATTAAGGCGGTAATTCATTTAATGTGAATAATAAATTTTATTATAATTAAGGGAGATTAATCTAAATTAAAATTATAAAAGCTTCACCATTCCCCCAGAAAAATTTAACTACTGAACATAAAAAGAAAGGAGTAGAAGAAGAGAAACTACTGCTATTACTGAAAATAAAAATGCATAAATTAAATACTTAAAATAAATACAAACTAGATGCAATCCTTAAATTCCTTACAAAAACTTAAGGAAAGCATGAGAATTACAAATGAAATAGCTTGGTATTTATAGAAAAACCTAAAGGCTTCCACCAATTTCTCCACCAATTGCTCCACAAATTGCTCTACCAAACACTCCACCAAACATGCCACAAGACATGGCATCAAACATGGCACCAAACATGGCATCAAACATGGCACCAAACATGTGGAAGTTTGACAATTTTTATTTTTTTATTTTATTAATTTTATTTTATATTTTGTAAATGACTATTGTAGATACACAAAATATACTGTATTCTTCATCCATTTCGGCCTTCCAAACTTCAGAATTCGAAAATATTTTGACTTTCAAAGTTGTATATCTTCGAGTCTTCTTTAATCTGCAACTTGAATCAGCTCAATCGGACATCGGACGAAAAAGTTATGGCCAAAATATGAAAGTTGCGCAAAATTGGAAATTTTGACTGCACTTCGTGACGCGTATAGTAAAATTTCGTTTTTGACCATTTTTCCTCTGGATTTCATCGTTTTAACCCCGAGTTGATTTCATTAAGTCCCAATATTATTTTTATCTGCAAAATAAACAAAAACACATCAAAACGTTCACAAAACTCGAGAAACAATACGAAATATTAGGTCAAATGAGTGGGAATAAGTGATATAATTATCACTCATCAGATATTCTCGCACATAAAGTTATCTCCAAAATTGTTATTTTCTCTTTATTTATTTTCAGATAATTTTAGTTTAATCAACTTTCTCTCCACAAATATTTAGTTTAAGTTAACTACGTTAGTGTTGGTATTAGTAAGAAGAAGAATAAGTCTATGTGGGTATGATATTCGATAATCTGTCACTAAATTACTTGAGCGATGTGTGAGCTTGCGTGCGATATAAAATCATGATCAAGTTTTCGGTGCATTTTCGGTGACTTATTTTTTTCTTTATTAAAATTAGGATAAATTTACTTGTTTAACTACACACTCCTCATTTTTTTATTTGATTTTCAGGCATCATGAACGACCACCAACCTAAACCACTTGAGATAACAGCGCCAATCCCAATTCGGGACATGATGAAACGGATCATTGATGGACTCACACCCTGTATCGTCTTACCGCCCCTTCAGGCCAATGCATGCGACATCAAAATATGTATCCAAATGATACAACAATCAGTAGAGTTTAGGAGTGGCCCCAATGATGATACCAACGCTCACGTACATAATTTTCTGGAAATCTATAACACGTTCAATTTCAACAGAGAGGCAGAAGAAGTAGTGTGAGTTTTCCCATATTCTTTGAGAGATAGAGCTATCAACACATGGGCAGCCATAGCCATTATGTTCCTCACATAGTACTTCTCTCTCGCAAGAATAGCAAAGCTGCGTAATGACATCATCTCATTCACACATTATGTCTCATAATGCTTATTCGAGGCGTCAGACAGATACAAGGACCATCTTCGAAAGTTCCCACATTATAAGGTAGCTAAGTGGCTGTAAGTACAGACCTTCTACAACGGGCTCAATAGAATGATGAAGACCACGATTGATGCGACAATTGAAGGTGCTTTAATGGCCAATGATGAACATGTAGCATGTGAGCTACTGGAAGAGATGTCTCATAACAACTCTCTATGGCCAAGTGAACGAAGTATTCAGCAACAAGCAGCATTAGTCCATAGGTTAGAGCCAAACACAACTGTGAATGAAAAGCTATATCAAATCTGTAAATGTCTAGAGCTCCTAGGTATGCAGGTTGTGAATAATACTGAAGCTACAAATGTAGGATATGAGAGGACATAATGGAGAGCTCTACGCTCTAAAATGGCGAGTCTGCTAATTATGTTAACAACTACAACACATAGCGCCACAAACCATACTCCAACAGCTACAACAATTGGTGGCCAGAACATCCCAACTTTTGATGGAAAAACAACCAAGAGGCAGGGCAACAGGAAAAATATAATTCTCCCTCAGGATTTCAGCAACGGAGTAATGAATAAGGGTATGAAAACAAGCCAGACTTAGAAGAAATGCCGGTAGATATGCTCAAAAGGCAAGAAGCCAAATATGATGTCATGTTTCAGAGTTAAGCAGCATCATTGAGAGCACTGGATACTCATCTTGGATAGCTTTCCATTAATCAAAGTCCGAGACCACTATGAGCTTTCCCAAGTGACACAGAAGACAACCCTAAAAGAGAAGGGGAAGAATTTTACAATGTCGTCTAAGTCATCAATGAGGAAATACAAGCGAATGAGCCACCCATCACCTCCACACGAATAAAACAAGAGCCTAATAGAAGTTTGCTGGACTATGAACCCAAGCCTCCATTCCTGACTAGGTTGATGTCAAAGAAAGAATGAGAGGAATATATGGAGAAACAACCATATAAAAGAGCTACAACGTCACAAATGGGCAGTACTGTCAAGAAAGAAAGGCTTAAAGATGTGTGTAGTGCCATATTGCAAAGACCAACTGCAAAAAAGTTTAAGGATCATGACTTGTTCACTATAGACTGCACCATTACAGATTGCGAGACTAGAGCCTTATGCGACTTAGGGTCGGGAATCAATCTAATACCGCTGCCTATGACGAATCGATTGGGAAACCATGAGCTGAAGCCCACGTCCATGACCTTTCAATTTGCTGACATAGCCATCAAGATACCCAATAGGAAGATAGAGGATGTGATGGTCAAGGAGTGAGATTTTAAGCTTTAAACAAATTTTATTGTTCTGGACATGGAGAAAGATACGGATATACCTTGCATCTTGGGAAGACCATTTCTGGAAATAAAATGAGCAATAATAGATGTATAACATGGTATCATAACCTTTCGAGTGAATGGAAAGGAGATGATTGTGAGAACGTTCGACCTTGCGGAAAATTAAGAACGTCCAGAAAATAAAGATTTAATGGTGTCAATGACAGACAAAAGGGAAGATAGAAGGAAGGGCATACAGTCAATATGGCTGATGAACAGTGGTGTGTGACGCCTTCAAGACGGATTTTCATGAAAAGCACTACTGCATAGTTGTTGTGTGCCATCAATTTGACACCGTGCTACATCATACACTACACGACTAAAACCGCCCGGTCCTAGTCCATCTAAACCGAAAGGGAAAGTGCAACCAGCAACTGTCACTTCCATGTCTATTAGCAAAAAAAAATAAGTGTGGGTGAGAGTAGAGGATCAAGAGAAGTAGGGCAATGCCAAACAGTCCAATATATCCTGCCACATAGAAGGAAATGCGTGAAATTGGGACAAACACTGCTACAAATCCATCACATAAATTAAAACCGCCCTAATCAATTGGATAGTTACTACTGGCTGAAGACGCTAGCAGTAATTTAGAAAGTTGTGAACAAGCCACTAGACATGTCCTGGCTGTTTTTATGAACTTTACAGAGCATAGGGGTGCTTTTGTTACTATCCATGTCTAACTTAATCTTTGATAGGCCAGCTTTCTGCCGTCAAACCAATCATCCAACTCCGCTCCGGTACTAAGTGGTGTGGTCAATAGTCCTTTCGGCACCGTCTTATGCCCAAGTAACCTTCTCATGAATTTTCTTTAGCAGTTTGT
The DNA here is from genome assembly GCA_019454045.1 of Zanthoxylum bungeanum. Lineage (NCBI taxonomy): Eukaryota > Viridiplantae > Streptophyta > Magnoliopsida > Sapindales > Rutaceae > Zanthoxylum > Zanthoxylum bungeanum. The sequence continues at coordinate 47,401 of SKCR01047817.1, forward strand.
GAAGCATGGTTGATGCAGTTGTTTCATTTGTGGTGGAAAGGCTTGGGAATTATCTCATCCAAGAAGCCAATTTCTTACGAGGAGTCAAGGATGAACTGGAGTCGCTGAAAAAAGACCTCCAGTGGATGCAATGCTTCGTCAAAGATGCAGAAGCAAAGCAAGCTGGAAATGAATCGATACGCCGATGGGTATGTGACATCAGAGACATTGCTTATGATGCTGAGGATGTGTTAGATAAATCCATGCTTAGTGTTCAAGATGAAGATGGTGAAGGTGAAGGTGAAACATCTCTTAGTATCCATGACGATGAAGATGGAAGTTTAGAGTCAGAGGACAGTCCTGTGGCTGATGAAGCAGAAACTTCAAAAAGAAGTCAAGGATTCTTCGCTTCCATCAAGAAGTGTTCTTGCGTATTCAGTGAAGAGTCCAATCGTACTCGTAAGGAGTCCGGTCGTAGTCGTAAGGAATCCCGTCGGACTCGTAAGATGTTAAATATCTACCGCAAAGGCAAAGAAAAAGTGAATATGTATAACATAGGCAAGGAGGTTGAAGCACTCAAAAAAAGGCTCGGTGATGTCTCTCAAAGATGTGAATCGTACGGGATTCAAAATATTATCAGTGACACTACGGAAGCGGAGAAAAGTGATCTAAACAGATTAAAGCAACTCAGAAAAGCCACCTCGTTCGCAGTTGAAGAAAGTCCTGTCGGCTTCGAAGATGATACTGACGTGTTGTTGGCCAAACTTTTTGACAAGGAGCAAAGGCGATTAGTGATTTCTATTATGGTATGGGCGGTCTTGGAAAAACAACTCTTGCTAGTAAGCTCTACCACGACAATGAAGTCAAGAATAAATTCGATTATTGTGCTTGGGTGTCTGTATCTGACGATTACAGTTGAAAGATCTTCTCTACAGAATTATAAAGTCCTTCAATATCTTAACAGCATTGGAAGACTTGGAGACAAAGATGAAGAAGATTTGGCGAGATCTCTTCGTAAATCTCTAGAGGGATACTCATACTTGATTGTGATTGATGATATATGGCATAAAGATGATTGGGTGAGTCTGAAAAGCGCTTTTCCAGAAAATAAGAATGGAGAAGAAGTAGTAATTATCACTACTCGCATCAAAGGTGTTGCTGAGAGATCAGATGATGAAACTTACGTCCACGAACTTCGATTCCTGAGACAAGACGAGAGTTGGCACCTTTTCCGCGAGAAAGCATTTCGTAACTCTAATGCTGAAAAAGGATTGGAGAAGTTGGGAAGAGAAATGGTTAAAAAATGCGGTGGCCTGCCACTCGCCATAGTTGTATTGGGTGGGCTTTTAGCTACGAAGAAACCACAAGAGTGGCGCTTGGTGCGTGATCATCTTTGGCGACATTTGAGGAATGATTCTATACAGATCTCACATTTATTAGATTTAAGTTTTAATGATTTGTCTTACCAAATGAAGTTGTGCTTTCTCTACCTAAGTCTTTTTCCGGAGGATTTTGAGATCAATGTGGAGAAACTGATCCGATTGTTAGTAGCCGAAGGGTTTATTCCTCAAGAAGAAGATCGAACAATGGAAGAGGTGGCTAAAGATACTCTTGATGAGTTGATTAATAGAAGCTTAATTCAAGTAGAAAAACGATGCTGGGGGAGGGTTTCTACATGTCGAGTCCATGATCTTCTGCGTGATCTTGCCATGGAAAAGGCGAAAGAGCTCAACTTTATTCACAGGTGTGATGAAATCAAAAATCCAACTCTCTCGTCAGTCATTTCATCATGTCGACGTCAAGCTATTTATTCTAAGACAAAAAGTTATTTATGGCTACATCACAGCAATCCACTCTCCCGTTCTCTTTTGCTCTTCAACCAAACGTGGGATGAGCCGCTCTTTGTAAAACAACACTTGGAACCCCTGTTCAAAAGATTTTTGTTATTAAGAGTATTTGATGTTGAGCATCGGGAATTTGAAATTTTACCACTATGAAATTTCAAAACCGCTTATCTGAGAAGATAGGAAAGTTGATTCACTTGAAGTATTTGGGATTAAGGGGTTCAGCTATAACGTATTTTCCATCTTCCATTGTCAACTTGCAGAGACTACAAACTCTCGACTTCGAAGGTCTTTTCGTGTCGGTGGAGCTACCAATTGAAATTAATATGATGCAAGAGCTGAGACACTTGATTGGAAATTTCAGAGGTACGTTGCCAATTGAAAACTTGACTAACCTTCAGACTCTAAAGTATGTAGATTCTGAAAGCTGGAACAGAGTTAGAACTGCTAAGCTGGTTAACCTTCGAGAGTTGCGTATTGTAGAGAATGAACGGACTGGAGCAAAAAAGAAGGTGTTCAGTTTTGAATCTATTGCCAAACTCGAAAAGCTTCGACTGCTATTGGTTAAACTCTTGGATGCTAATTCTTTTGGTTCAATGCAACCACTCTCTCAGTGTCAATGCCTTGTAGATTTGAGATTAAGTGGAAGGATGAAGAAATTACCACAAGACATGCATATGTACTTGCCGAATCTTGAATGCTTATCCCTATCATTTCCATACCCTGAGGAAGATCCGATGCCTCCATTAGAGATGTTGCCAAACCTTATGATTCTTGACTTGCAATTCAATTGTCACTATGTGAAGAAATTGAGATGCAGGGCTGAGGGCTTTTCTCTGCTTGAGATTCTACAGATTGATGCTGATGGATTAGTGGAGTGGCAAGTAGAGGAAGGAGCTATGCCGATGCTTAGAGCCTTGAAGATCCCTGCTGATATCCCCTATTTGAAAATCCCAGAAAGATTGAGAACAATCCCTCCGCCAGCTGAATGGGAATGCGAACAGCCAGCTGAATGGGAATGCGGACCGCCAGGTGAATGGTAACGCGAATAAAACATGTATGGCTCTTGATGCTCTACTTGCTGGTCTGATCTTTGAAATATCTGCTAGTTTCCATTGTGGTTATTTCTTCTACCTTTCTTCTTTTGGTATTGCTAGTTGGACGGGGAATTGTTGTTACATTATGTGGTACTGCCTTTACTTTAATCTGTTTTCTGCATTTGTGTTTTATTGTGTGCGCCATTCCCCAATGTATTGTAATCGGGCTGCTCATATCCTAGCCAATTTAGCTTTGTGTCTTGTTGGTAAAAGTTTCTGCAAGATTTGTCTCCCTTTTTAAATTATAAATACCAATCTTTCCAAAAAGAAAAAGAAAAACCGCTTGTTTTTTCAGTTGTTTGATTTTATTTGATCAAAAACTCTACATGATTTTCTTTGATTTGAATACTACATATTGACATTTGTTAGTTACATGTGTGTTGTCAACTTCCGTAATAAAATAAGTTTAATTGAGTTGTAATGAGTCTCGAAGATCTCAGAGCAATTGGACAAGTATTCGGACAACATCAAATGGATATATCAAAACAATGTTCACTCTTTTCTTTATTCCAAAAGATTTAGAGCTCCGATTAACATGATATCAGTGTCATTGGAAGGTAGACTCGAAGACGATCGCGTAAATATAAAGAACACATGATTTGGCTAAGAGACGAGAAAGTTACAAGCATTCGTCTGAGCATTCTAACGTCAGGAGATAAAATTTTGCGTTTGAGGGGCGTTCGAACGCTCGTGCATAAATGGGTTATTTTGGACGCGTTTTAAGCTAGTTTTACATAAAGAAAATCCCATCTTTGCCCTACCTATTTAAACAAACACTTAATCACTTTATTTAAGAAAAGAAACACTATTTTGAGAGCCAACATATACGTTGTTTCTTCCTTTTTGACAATCAACCTATAAGACTTAATTAATTTCATTGTCTTCTTTACTTTGGTAAGATTGTTATTTGATAACCATCAGTAAAAAAACACAACCTTAACCAGATTTCCTACATCTTCAGAGTTCTTGTAATACCCCGGTAATTCCAACGACTACTATGTGTACATGCCAAATTTGGGCCAATGACATTTCCGAAATTTCACTTCAGGCCCTATATCATATACAACCCAAAACCCTCCTCCAAACAGTACCCAAACAAGACTTAGGCCAAGGACACAATTACCTTATCAGGCCCTTACACAAAGAGAGGCCAACCTCTTTATTTCCAGCAGCCTAACCAAATAAAAAGAAATTTATTCTACGTGATTTATGTGACTAAACCGTTACAACACCCAAAACATCTATCATTTCATACATTAATGAGACCTACCTTTCATAGCCTATAAAAGGAGTTATAATTCAGAAAAAAAAAGGGGACGAAAGCATTACAACCCTAAGCATTAGAACCTCCGACCTACCGCCCTCACGACAGTCCACGGGATCAAGGTAGTCACAGACCTTGCTTCTCCTCCTACTGTATTAATAGCACATTTCTATTATCGACTTGAGCATCGGAGTGCCTACGACATCCAACACACCGGTGGAAAAACTCTTAACACTAATTATACCTTTTATTTTGCAGGATCGCTAGTGCCCACCATTTCTACAAAATCTCTATTGTGGACCTCGACTGAAAACCAGCTTCTACAATTAGGCGCCCACCGTGGGACTTTAGAGATTTATAGCAAGAAAACACCTTTCAATCTATGACCCACATAAAGATAACAACCCATGGATTCAAGCGGCGAGCCAACATCAGATCCTACGGCCACTCAGTTGGCTATCCTTCAAGAACAACTACGAGTGTTGGAGGAGGAGAATTCAACCATGTGAAGCTCCAACACGGACCTCTAGAAGCACTTGGAACTTATTTCATTTACTTCCCAAAGACTAGGAGCTCCAGACCTTCCGAATCATCGTACTCTTCGATCCAACTTAATGGAGGCATTCAATAATGAAGCAGACGACAATCCCCCGTCAGGCAATCATCCACCCAATCAGGAAAGGAATCAACACATCTCGCCAGTCGATCAGATACAGTATACCACTTCATCCATGCGCAAGGAGATTCAAGAATTCAAGGAAGTAATTCTATCCAACCTACCAGACATCAGGCTACCTCTGAAGAAAAGTAGAGCAGATACACACCCTTTTTCCTAGGAGCCATCAATTCAGTCGAACTTCCATGGAATTCAATCTACCTGATATGAAGTTGTATGATGAATCAACTGACCCATACGACCACATAATTCACTATAAGTACAAGATGATGTCCACAGGTCTGGCTCCACATCAATGGGAGCCTGACATGTGTAGAGGGTTCAGAGAGACATTGGCTGGCCCAACCCTCACATGATTTATCAATCTACCATATCGGTAGGTTGGGTCTTACCAAGAATTGGCCGACAAGTTCGTGGAACACTTTGCTAGCTCTTGCAAACTTGAGAAGACCACAGATGACCTTAATGCCATACAACAATGGAGGGGATAATCTCTGCGAAGCTACGTGGCGCGCTTCAACAAGGAAATGATCATTATCCCAGATCTCCATCAACCGATAGCTATGGAAGCCTTTAGGAATGTGTTGATGGAAGATAGCGAGCTTTACAAGAAGTTGACCAAAAATCGGTGTTACACCATGTATCAAGCAATGGCCAGGGCTCAAATTGAAATTAGATTGGAGGAAGATAAAAGGAACAAAAAGAGAGAGAATTCTGCTAGTCTATAAGGGGAGAGGACGACACACCAATCCAAATGACCGAAAGAATTTGGTAGGAAAGCCCAGTAGTCAGTCGACCAAATTGCCCATCGAAGAAGAGATCTTCGTCCTCTCGATAGGGGTTCCAATAGCAGACCATCCTCATTCAACAGTAGAGAGAAAGATCCCTATGGTACCCCCAAACTCCCAGACTATAAATTCACTTTATCACCGGGTGAACTGGTCTCAGTCCTCAGGAAGATGGGAATCGAAGTAAAATAGCCTCCACGCTCCAAGAAAGGCTCTGTGAGGAAAGACACTAGTAGGTGATGTGAATTCCACCGGGACTACGGCCATACGACAACCGATTATGTAGCACTGAGATTGGAGGTTTTGGATTTGCTAAAAAAAGGGCATTTGAAAGACCTGCTCACGGAGAAAGGGAAAGCAGTCGTAGTAAAGAGAGACGACAGAGGAGAGAAAAGGATGGACCACTGCCACCCCCACCAATAAATAATACTGTTAACTTCATCTCAGGGAAATCAGAAGTCAGTGAGATCTCTTACTCAGCGGCAAAGCGACATACCAGGGTGGCAACTACTATCGTATCGCATTCTACGATGATGATAAATGGAGACTACACCGACTTGGAAATTGAATTCAATGATGATAGAAAGTCCAGTCATACCAATCCCCATCATGACGCATTGGTGATATCCTTGCGAGTGGCCAATTTCATGATCAAGAGAGTGCTAGTCGAAACAGGGTCATCAGCCAACATCATCTTCATAACCGCCCTCACTGACATGGGAGGAGGATTGGAGAAAATAAATCATCGATCAATGACCTTGATTGGCTTTAGCGGGGAACAAAAATTCACATTGGAGAAATCTCACCTCTAGTATACGCAGGCGGAGTCAACAAAATAACCACATTTCTGGTCCTGGATTGCCCTTTAGCCTACAACCTGATAATGAGATGACCTTGGATTCACGACATGAGGGCAGTCTCGTCTACCTATCACCAGGTGTTGAAGTTCCCCACTAAATGAGGTGTCCAAGAAATCAAATGAGACCAAATTGCTTCCAGAAGTTGCTACCAAATGACACTGAAAGTAAAATCCCAGTCAGCATATCAATTACAGGAGGTATCTTATAGAATCAACCTTGACTCTCCCAAAGTCGAAGAGCTCGATGAGGTCCAAATCCATCCACTCTACCCAAACCATAATGCCCAAGTAGGGGCCCGCCTCGATCCAACGCTACGCGCCGAGCTAACTGATTTTCTCAAAGAATGACATGATTGTTTCGCTTTGTCCCATGAAGATATGACAGGAATAGACCGAGAGATGATTACCCACGAGCTACATGTGGATCCAAACTACCCCATGTCAAACAAAAGATGAGAACGTTTTCCCAGAAAGAAACCGAGTCATCGACGGGAAAGTTCAAAAGTTGTTGGAGAATGGAGCCATCAGAGAGGTCTGGTACCCGAAGTGGCTCGCTAACGTCGTGGTAGTCCTGAAGAAGAATGGAAAATGGCAAGTTTGCATTGATTTCATAGATCTGAACAAGGCTTTTCTGAAAGATTATTTCCCACTCCATCATATCGATTCAATGGTTGATGCTACAGCTGGGCACGAAATGCTGAGTTTCATGGAAGCGTATTCAGGCTACAACTAAATCCTCATGCACCCAAATGACCAGGAAAAATCTTTTTTGTCACAAATAGGGGAGTCTACTGTTATAAAGTAATGCCATTCGAACTTAAGAATGTTGGGGCCACCTATCAACGCATTGTCAACAAAATGTTCTCCCATCAAATTGGAAAAACTATGGAAGTCTACATCGATGACATGTGGTAAAATCATTGCAAGCCAGACAACACTTAGCACGCTTGGAGGAGGCATTCGATGTGATGAGGAAGTACAGAATGAAGCTGAACCCCACTAAGTGCGCCTTCGGAGTAGCCTCTTGGAAATTTCTTGGATATCTAGTCACTTGACGCAGTATAGAAGCCAGCCCAGAGCAGATAAAATCCATTCTAGACATTCCTTCCCCAACAAACCCAAAAGATATCATACGACTTGCGGGAAGGATCGTTGCTCTAAACAGGTTCATCTCCAAGTCTACCGATAAGAGTTTATTATTTTTCTCCCCCTCAGAAAGGCAAAGAGTTTTGAATGGACCCCAGCCTGTGAAGAAGCCTTGAAAAGACTCAAAGAATACTTGACCACACAACCTCTCTTGTCCAAGCCAGTTGACACTGAAAGGTTATTCCTATACTTGGGAGTCTCGGGACAAGCGGTCAGCGCTGTACTAGTTAGAGAAGAAGAAGGGGAGCAACTCTCAGTCTACTACATAAGTAAAGCTCTTCTCGATCCAGAGACACGATATACTCAAATGTAAAAGCTAGTTCTTGCCCTAGTAACGGCGACACAGAGGCTACGTCCCTACTTTCAAGGTAGTATCTAATCGCCGTTTATACCACATATCTACTAAGGAGCATACTTCACAAGCCCGAACTCTCTAGTAGACTGACCAAATGGGCTGTTGAACTTGGAGAATACGACATCACATATCAGTTGCGAACCGCCATCAAATCTCAAGCTCTTGTAGATTTCGTGGCATACTTCAGTCCCAGCCTACAAGCCAATGCTGAAAAAGATGTGCATTGTATCCGGACTACTGATACATGGAAACTTGCAATCGACGGATCATCCAACATGCAGCGGTCCTTCATTTCTTCTCGAAATATTCCCCGTTCTCTGGCACCTATCACATTGAAGAGCAAAAAGATAAGCATCTTTAAAAAGAGTGGGCCTGAACAAACATGATTGAAGGACTTTTGCTGCAGTTTTGTTCTCGTTGAAGTGTCCGCCATATGGTGATGAATGACAATGTTGTAGAAAAATGTTGACTTCCCCACGTGGAACACAACACCTCAGTAGTTGATCAGCACAGTGTTTGAAAAGGTACGGCTCATCCCAAACATAGTGCTTGACTTCTTTGAAGAACTTTTTCCGTTGCTGAGTTGTCCATTCCAACAGCCATTTTCCTGACACAATGTAGTTTCCATAGTCAGCATACCAAGGGACTTCCTGCTGTTTCATAGCAAACAGCAGTTCATCTGGAAAAGTTTCTTTGATTGACAGTTCTTTGCCAGCTGTTTCTCCATTCTCGAGCCTCGATAGATGATCTGCCACTTGGTTTTCTGTTCCTTTCCTGTCTCTGATCTCCACGTCAAATTCTTGCAGAAGAAGTATCCAACGGATCAGTCTGGGTTTGGCATCTTTCTTCATGATCAGATATTTGATTGCTGAATGATCCGTGTAGACCACCACTTTGGGACCCAGCAGATATGAGCAGAATTTGTCGAAATCGAACACAACTGCAAGCAACTCATTTTCAGTGGTTATGTAGTTGAGCTGAGCTTTATTCAGAGTTCTGCTGGAATAGTAAATGGTGTGGAAAATCTTTGCTTTACGTTGTCCCAAAACTGCACCTACAGTAAAATCACTAGCATCGCATATCACCTCAAATGGAAGGGTCCAGTCTTGTGCTACAATGATGGGAGCAGAAATCAGCTTCTGTTTCAAGATCTCAAAAACTTCCCGGCATTCTTTGGTAAAGTTGAAAGGCACATCCTTCTCCTAAAGATTGCACAATGGTTTAGCAATCTTTGAGAAGTCTTTGATAAATCTCCTGTAAAAATCAGCATGTCCAAGAAAGCTTCGAATCCCTTTGACAGATATCGGTGGAAGTAGTTTTTCAATTGTCTCGATTTTTACTTTGTCTACTTCGATTCCCTTTTGTGAGATCCGATATCCAAGAACAATGCCTTCCTCCACCATGAAGTGGCATTTCTCCCAATTGAGTACTAGGTTTGTGTCTTCGCACCTTTGTAACACATGTTCCAGATTTTGCAAGCAATGGTCAAAAGAATCTCCAAACACAAAGAAGTCATCCATGAATACCTCCATACTCTGCTCCAATATGTATGAGAAAATGGCCATCATGCAACGCTGAAATGTGGGAGGGGCATTACATAGTCCAAATGGCATCATGCGGAAAGCAAAAGTTCCATACGGACATGTAAAATCTTTTGGGGCGATGGCGATCT
>SKCR01047818.1:0-40986 GCA_019454045.1 Zanthoxylum bungeanum
TTTACTCAAAACTTTCGAAATGTGTTTATTTTTCTATTTTTATAAAGCGTAAAATAAATTTTCATAAATAACTTATATATTTTTCCACTTTATCAATTAACATATGGAAATTATGATAAATAATATTTATGTTATTTATTAAATAAAATTAATAATTTTCCTAAAAAAACAGGGATCACAGTGGCAAAAGAAAGATTAAAAACAAAGGGACAACACAAACTGCCAAATAATCCGACAGCTTTTCCTGCCCTTTCCCCTCTCTACTTCTCTATTCTCAAGTCTCTAATTCAACCAAACGAATCTCTTCCTTTTTCTTCTCTTTTCCCCACGCTTCCACTAAAATATCACCAAAAATTATTATAAACTTAGTGAATGATTATTCTGCTTTTTGAACTTGAAGCATTTTGCACACACTCATTGAGAAAACGAAAAACTTTTTCATCCGGATGATCATTCCTTTTACCTTAACCACATCCTTCAGAAATTGATACCCTTTTCATATGAATATCTCCTGAATCAAAAACATCATTTTAAATGCAGATTCACAAAAACCCAAAAACGTCAACGTTCAATCAAAACTCAGGAAAACTGTAAAATTCTAAAACCCATTTCTTTGTTTTATATGAAAATGCCATCTTTTACCTTTATTCTCGCGTTAACGATTTTGGTAGTGTTGTCCACTTTTCATCACTCATTTGCCGGTTTACTTTCTGAACCGGAATCCGGTCGCGACCAACTGTTGAAACCGGGAGAGTACGCGTCCACCAACACGGTCCCTGCATTCCCGGTCCAGACCGAGGCCGCCACCTGCCGGCTAGACCTCTCAGCTGAACTTTTCGGCGGGGTTAACGATGCCTGTGGCCGTGACCTGGACCGGAGCCGTTGCTGCCCCGTGCTAGCGGCTTGGCTTTTCGCGGCTCACGCCCGGTACGCTCTTCAGGTCCCAGCAGCGGCTCCAGCCTCTGAACCGGACCAACCCATGAGGCCTGATGACTCGCAGAAGTGTGTGAACTCACTGCAAAGCGCGTTGGTGAGCAAAAACGTAAAGATTCCACAACCCAATGCGAGTTGTGATGCGATTCTGTGTTTTTGTGGGATTAGGCTTCATCAAATAAGCTCGCTTAGCTGCCCGGCTGCGTTTAATGTAACAGCTGCTGGGTTTCGAAATGTGACTCCCACTGCTGCTGTTAAGAACTTGGAGAAGGATTGCAGAAATTCCTCATACTCAGGCTGTACTAAATGCCTTGGTGCACTTCAAAAGGTTTACTTTTTCTTTCATTTATTCCTCATTGATTTGCATTTATTAGCCCATTTTTATGTGATCTATTAAGTATTTTCTTTTTTATTTATAAAATTCATCAAAAATGGTTCTTTTTAAAAATACTTATTTTCCATGGTAAATTTTAAGAGCTGTGGAAAATTGGACAATAATGAAATGTGAGTCTTGATTGTTTGTGTGATTTCCAAATCATTGGTTCTTAGTGACAAAGATGAAATAGGATGGGCACTTGAGTGATAATTCATTTGCAATGAACCTCATTTTTTTCAGCAAGTGGAGAACAATAATGAACCTTAAAAATTGTCTTTTTGATATTTGGTGGGTAAATCTTTGTTAGCAAATGAAATCTTATCTTTGGTCTTTGCTTTACTGTTTAGTATTCTATAATATACGCTTCACCTACTGATAATGGCACATAGATAGACACAGCCATGAAAGTGAAGTGGGTAGTTGACACTCTGGGAGTGGGGCTGTGTTTTTTTTTTTTTTTTTGACCTTTTCGTGCGTGAAACAAACAAATATGTTCTGCAAATACCCTAGAAAACGACGTCGCCATGTGCATACGCAATTTGACCTTTTTCATTTCACTGATTTATTTCTGGGTTTAAAAATGTCCTTTACATGTGCGGCTTTGATAATTACAGCTGAAGGGTGGGAACAAGAACGGAACAGAACATGAAGACAACAGGGCAAGCAAGATGTTCAACAGAGACTGCCAGCTTATGGGGCTGACGTGGCTTTTGGCACGCAACAAAACGGCGTACATTCCCACCGTTTCAGCTGTTTTACGTGCCATAATGTACAGTGCGCACCCACTCCACGAGTCCAAGTGTAGCCCTGATCAAGAAAACATGCCCTTAGCCGTTGATTCTCTTCAGTTCGAAAAAGCTCTATCTTCATCATCATGCCCTCAAAATTTTCATGCTGTTTCATTTCCATTTTTACCCCTGATCATTTTGTTTTCTCTATTTGTTTAGGGGATCGACTGTAGTGGTGGCCTCTGGCCCGGCATCTCTGTACTGTATTATTTTCTTGGTTCTCTGTCAAGATCCGTGATGCTAGGAGACAAATGGGCTATGTGGGTCTTTTTGTCATTTTCTCACTGTAAATTTCTGACTCGTTTTCAGTTTTCTTTTAACATGTAGTACGAGGAGAAGGGATTGTTACCCAGTACCCTCACCGTTTATATTTATTTTGCTAGGAAAATAAATATTTATATATTTTTATCATATGCTTCTCTTTTTTTTTTCTTTGTTGAAATTTTTTCAGTTAAAATAATTCATTGAAATGATTCATGAAACGAATCCCAAAGACTGCGTATGTTGGTCGCATGGAAATGTTATTATTTCTAAGATTAAAGAATCAATTTCATTTGATTAAGCATAGTGAATAAACTTTTCATTGGAAATCTAAATGTTGATGAATGAAATAGCCTTTTCATTGGAAATCTAAATGTTAATGAATAAACCTTTGTGTTATATCGCATGTTCAAAGGAGAGAATCGCGGTTGAATGTTTGTCGTTTACGGCTCATTTTCATGTGAATGGCCATTCCTATTTCCTCCTCTAGAAAATGAGATTAAGAGGTCCCTAGGACTTTGTACTTGATTATCAGTCATAGAGTTCGAGTTTGGACAGTTAATGGTTTCATATACTTCGCTTAAATCTGAATCAAATAATTGCGGCAAGATTTCTAACGTTTCAAAAGTAGATTTTTTATAATTCAATAATTGATATAGAAGTGTGACCAAATCTCATTCACAATTCACTTTAAAAATATAAGAAAATGAGTTTGCTTTGGTTAAGCTTCTAGGTTATATATATATTTTTTGAATTATTGGAAACCCCGCCGCCAAATCTTCATTTCCAGGCTTAAACGGAACAGTTAAAACCCCCGACTGTCCTAAACTCTTACAAGAAACACAACTCCCTGAATTCGAACCCATGACCTCTAAGTGAAATCCTAAGCCTGCACTACCAAGTCAAGTCTTTTGGGGATATTTTAGATTATACATATACTACCGGTAGATGTAATTAAAATTGAAGAAGTCGTTATGATTCAAACGGAGGGCTTATAATTAATAAATGAGTATGCGAATTTTCAACAATATAAAACTGTACAATTTTTATCAAGTTGAAATTAATAGCACATACTACATTTTGAGATACTTTCAACAGTTTACGCTTCTGTCGATCCAAAATGTAATGATTATTTCTTAGCTTGTAATCAGAAAATTAAATCTTACCATCCTTTGCCTATAAGCCACAACCAGTCAAGTGTAACCCCAGCAAAGATACCGCCTATTAGAAACAACACAAGCAAATTTCCCAATGCATTTTGCTCCGGTCCCTATAAAAGTTGGAACAAAATAGTAAGAGTATTAAACACTGATTATAACTTTTATTAATGTATTTTTAACAAACCTTGTAGCCTTTAGGTGCAGCAGTGAGTACACAAACAGTGAGGTAACCGTTGCTTAAACCCAGAAAAGATGTTAGCATTATCATCCATCCCTGGTCACCGTATTTGGCAGTGAAATAAAATGCTGGGACGAGTAATAAACGAGAAAGAGTTGCTGCCATGATACATTTTCTTGATTCTAACTTCAAAGCTTTCAGAAGTGGAATGTATCTGCCAATAAGGTCACCTACATTGTACATTGCTATCAAAACAACTGCATACCTGAGAAATTACATATTATGTCAGAATATCACTTTATAGATGTTCACACATTCACTAATGAAAGAACAATTAAAGAATTATGTATGTTGACGACAGATAACGCCAGGAAACACTAAACTATTTATGTTGTTTTCAACGAACATTTAGTCATTTACCATGTACCCAAACCGTGTGATCCAGTATCTTCAGATAAGAATCCAGGAAAAATTGATAGTGTCAGCACATAAATGACAAACATATCGATTGCATAGTCGATATTTTGAGTCAATAATTGTTTGACGCTGAGCCGCTCAATGTGTTTCTCAACCTGCATAAAATTGCAAAGAATAAAAAACTTATTGAATTTTGTAATGACAATACACCTGTTGTTGCTTACTAATTAGTGGAGAATAACTCGTACTCCTTGGGAAATCGTTTGGATGCCACCAGCAGCAAGGTCCGCTACAACGGTTTTGGATCCTTCTGAGGCTGCCTTATTGCGGTAGTACTTCACAATGGGTAGTTTTGGAAAGGCAAAAGCATAGAGAATAACACAAAGAAGCTCAAAAAATGTTGAGACGGCAAAGAAAAGAACTGCAAGAAATTGTAAAGTTATTAGTATTAACCAAATTGATAAAAGATTTTAAAGTTGGTTATTTAACACTTATTGGTTAGTTTCAACTACTAGAATGAACACAGTTGACTGTTATAGAATTCATGATCAAGTACCAAAGTTTTATTGTATTTGTAAAGTAATTCGCTTTGATTGTTTCCTATCAGGCGTCAACCATAAATTATTCTTCAATCAACAACAATTGTAAAGTAGAAACTATCTTCTTTGTTTCTTTTTCCTATTTTCTGAAAGGAAACAAATCAATTAGTCATTTAAAACAAGGAATTTGAACATACGGGCACCCTTGCGAAGACCATCCTTTGAGTTATCGAAAGCTGCTTTTGTGATTAGTCTCAAAGCAGAGGTTAAAGCCCCTGATGCAGCCAAACCAGCAAGAAAAGACTGAATAATTCAAACAAGAGAGAATGTTACAAATTTAACATCAAAATAGAAGAATACCAAAACAGAGAAATCATTGGAATATGGCGATGCTAAGTTCTAACAATGTATACCGACTTGAATTAATTCAGGTGTCATGAAGGAAAGGTCTCCAACCATTCCTCCCTGTACATTAGCATCTGCAACTCCAAAAGCACCGCTAATGACACAAATTCCAATGAAGGTTCCAAGTCCTCCTTTCCCAGATGTAGCTAAATCCAGCTACCACAGGAAAATGAAGAAAAAGGATCAAGCTGGTTTCAAGGGATATAATGTGAAATTGAAACTAATGAAACATGCTAGTGGAAGATATTCTAAAAAGGTTCAAGTGTACACTGGACTGGATAGCATGAATTTATAGGGAATGAATGGTACTTACAACTAAAACTAACAATGAACTTATAAAAAACAAGATATATCCAAATAGAATTCTTCTTCTAGTATTGATTTTTGCCTCATGGTATGCCAGAATCCCAAGTGTTATAAGGGCAAATGGTTGATAAACAAGAGTTAGAATTCTTGATGGGTGGTATTGCTGCAAAAATAAATTAAAACTAGAATCAATACTTGGTAAAGTAATAACAAGAGCAAATATTGCAACAATTTGTAACATAATAATACCTTGTGATAAAATATAAAACAAAGTCAGATGTGAACATAGATTTTGAAATTCAGAATCAACATCTTGATAAGTATTTAATGCAATTGAACATAGATTTCGAAATTCAGAATATATATCTCCATCAGTATTTAATGCATTTGAAGAAACATTCAAGAATGCATTTTGGTTGGAGAAAAATGATGCCTATTAAAGCAAAGACAAACATCTAAATATGGAACAAATATGGCAGTCAGGAATCAAAAAACTCGGATAAACAGAGCACATTTGAAAAATGTTTGGCTTTGCGGTTTGATGAGTTGATTTCTATTGTAAGAAAAATACTTAGAAAGAGGACTTTACAAGACATTTGTGTATAAAATCCATGCATAGATTGTGTGGCACTTGATAAAAGCACTCTATTTCACTGGCCTTTTCTATAGAACACTACAAAATGGAAGAATCTAAAGGGTAAGACCATCAAATTCAACCTGTCAATTATAAGTTATCAATAACATGATATGTTCCGTACATATCTAGATATGTAAACTTCAGAGTACTAAAAGAACCATTTTAAAGCCAATCTCTAAGCTCTATATTGCAGCAAAATCAGTTCACAATACATCTGATATACGAGTTACAAGTCCTACTAAAGAATAAAAGAAAAAGGATGTGAAAATTACCGGGAATAAAGACACATAGTAATCTACGATTGTTAGCATACTGTTCCATGAAAATAGGCACCCGTTTCCGAGAAGCCAGCACACAGCCATAGCAGAATACTTTCCCTATTGCAGCAACAATACATCAAAAACTTGTTTATATATATATATATTCTCCTCAGTGACTCAGTCAATTTCCAAGTAAAGGGGGTTTAATGACAAACCTCAAGTCTATCTGGAGCCCCATCTGGTGAAACCATAATTACTTTATTTCAAGCACCTAAAAAACAATTGAAAATCAGCACAACAATATAGCTCAATCCTTTTCGTATGCACTTTTCATAAGGTCTTTGAAGTTATAAATCTCTTAACCAGAAGCTAAAAGACGCAAAAAAAGCATTTCATACACCTTTGATTTGATTAGAAATTGGGAACAAAAAATCGTTTACAGTATTAAAACTAACAGTCTAAAGAAAGAATAATTACATTCAGGGCTCTTACTACAAAATAAACAAATAATATTATATACTAAAAATTGATATTTCTCTGAATTCGAAAACTCTAATCTTGAGTTAAATTGGGGGCCTAAACAATGCATTGCACGTCAATGAAAGTGCTGAAACTATTATATAACCCAATTCATAAAGTTCCTTTCACCAAACAAATCATGGCCATAACGACACCTTTTGACTTGTAGCCAAAGTTTTCTCATTCAAAAGGAAAGAAATAAAACCAAATAAATTTACCCAGAAAGCGAAAAACTAATTAAAAGGCCGCAAGAATTCAATCTGTGGACAGAGTAAAGATTATAGCGTACCTTTACGATGTGGGAATTTACGTAACTGAGAGATTCTATATAGAATCTAAAATTGGTGAAATAAGTATAAGATGAGTACGTGAATGAGATCGAAACTCTTTTTTTTCCTTTTTTTTTTTTTTTCTCTCTCTCTTCGTTAATCGGAATTGTCAAAAGTCAAAACCATCATTTTAAGCCAATAAGCTGGCGCCAGACAGCTATAAGTAACCAAATTACTCTTTCACCCCCAACTGGTGACGTGGGCAAGTGGGCCAGGATTGTAAACTATTAGTCCACGTTTTCAAACTCCTTTTGTTGGATTTTGTGGCGACCAATCCGCCCACTTTGAAACCAATTTTTTTGTCACTTCGGATAAAGGCTTCTAAAAAGTAAAAAGCATTAAAGATTGATAAAATTACCGCTAAAATGATATTATTTTAATCTTTATTTTGTTTTATTTTTTTATCATTTTTAAAAGTAAAATAAGAATCAAGTTATTCACATCATATGGTAAGAATTAAACAAACCATAGCAGCAATTTTTTTTTTGGCTGTCTACGCACAGAGAGATTCTTTGGTACAACAGTGGTATGGGTGACGTGGTACCACAAGCGAATTAAAAAATGACATGTAGAGTTTTTTCACATATTTTTTAGTTGTTTTTTAATTTTTAGCACGCGTGGCTAGGGGTGGGCGCGGTTCGGTTTGGTTCGGATTTTGCTAAAAACCGAACCAAACCATATTTTACGGTTTGGATTTTTTACCTCTCAAACCAAACCATTAAATAACGGTTTGGTTCGGATTGAAAATTTTTTAAACCAGCGGTTTACGGATTGGTTCGGTTCGGTTTACGGATTATGATATTTAAAATAAAATTTCATCCACTTAAATGAAAAAAAATAATAATAATAATAATAAAACTAGTCTATCCAACAAATGGTATGAAGTGCTAGGGTGTAAGCTGTGACTCCAGGAAACATATGCACTCCATAAAGGATTGAAAAATGAGGCACAATTAATTCTTGTATTTTTTAAAAATTACCTCGAATAATGATGCTACCATCATTCTAATTAAGAGACAAATTCAATATCTTACTTTCAAGATAATGATGCTAAAAACAAATAAATTGAAGAATAAAAGTATTAACAAATAAATATATTAACAAAAATTTAAGAATAAAAGTATTAACATACTAATAAAAAAAAAACATAGAATAAAATTAAAAGAAAAATACAATTTTTTTTATAAAAATTTATATTTTTTTAATTATAACGGTTCGGTTCGGTTTAACAGGTGCGGTTCGGATTAGGTCCTGAACCGAACCGTAAACCGTTTGGGGTGGGCCAATCCGAACCGCAAACCGAACCGTTAGGAAAAAAACCATAAATTTGGTCCGGTTTGGTTCGGTTTACGGTTTGGTTCGGTTCGGTCGGTTTTTTTGCCCACCCCTACGCGTGGCAGTGGATGATTGACTTGTTACATGGATGACGTGGTACCACTGTTGCATATAAGATTTTCTCCTACGCACATGATGTGAGCTTCCCTTGCATTTTCGTCAAACACCTTCTGTGCACCCTTTTCTCTATTCCATTACTTGTTTACTGGCCTATCGCACACATGTCCGCGAAGACCCACCAACATCCAACACCATTTCCTACTCTCAGGAGATTTGGAAAGAGATTACGCCTTGAGGAATCAAGCTTAGAAGAGGAGATTATGGACAACACAACCACACAAAATTAGGGGTGGGCATCGGATCAAATCAGATCCTCAGATCCGATCCGATTCGATCGGATCGAATCGAATCCGATCCGATTATCAAATCCGATCGAATTGAGTTGGTCCGGTTCGATGGATTTCGGTTAGAATCGGATAAAATCCGATCCGATCCGATCGATTTTTTTTTTAATTCAATATGCAAAACGACGTCGTTTTGGAGTATTTAAACGACGTCGTTTTGCTAAGTTAATTAGGGTTCATTTAGGTCATCTGATACGAGTCTTCTTCAATCTTCACTTCATCATTTCACAGTTTTCACTTTTCAGTTCACTCTTTAGCCTCTTCGGTCTTCGGTCTTCCTTTACTCTTCATTGGATCGGTCTTCATTTACTCTTCACTCTTCAGTGAATCAGACAATCAGTTACATTCTTCAATCTTCATCGCTCTAAATCTGATTTTCTTGTTTCATCTTCATTAGAACATTCATCAATCATCATCGGCCATCGCTCTGCCTCTGATTCAAGAAAGTAAGTTACCTTCTTCATTTTCAAAATTAGGGATTTGACTTGTTATAGAGTTATAGTGTTAAATGCGATAAATTAATTGATGAAATTTCTGAAACGATAAGGTCTTATGACGAAATTTCTTTAGGAATGATTAATTGATTCTGAAATGCGACAAATTAATTGATGAAATTTCTGATTCATTCAGTTACCTTCTTTAGGAATGAAATTTCTTCATAGGTCATTCAAGATTTCAAGTACGAGAAGTCTACACTCTTATAAATCAGTATTTCTTGCTTTTGTTATGAATGCTTATGCGACTAATTTTGTTTATTGTTTTAAGAAGGTCAGAACTCAGAAGGATAATTAGTTGAACTTGTAATGATATACTTCACTGATTCACTCTATTGAATGGAGTCAATGGACCTTTATTGTCTTTTCATTTTAGCATTGTGGTGGCATACGAATTGCTGGAGTTTTATGCATAATGATTCACGCATTTACATTAGAAATTGTTCACTGTATTCGCTTGAATTGGATCTACTATAAGGGTGTGGTGTGGATGATTATGGACTCTATGTTGTTGAGGCAAATATGTGGTTGTTTAGTGAAAGACTCGTGACCTTAGATTAGTAAAAGACTCGTGACCAGGAGTATCAATAACCAATAAACCTGGGACCTTCAATGTCGCATCAGCTTTCAATTCCCTAGTTCTCTCACGTATGTTCAGGGAAATATGTTGAACCAATCTGTTGTGTAATGCCACCAGCCTCATCTTCCTGTACATTAGTACCTCGGTCTCAGATACAATCTGTTGATTGTTAGTTGTTACAAAATTGTCGTTTTAGTTTGCCATTTATTAAATAGCTGCTTGGAACATTGTATTACATTTATTCATTTAATATATTTAAATAACATTGTACGAATATGTCTAATTGTCTATTTTATTTTCGTTGTAGATGAGTGGGTTTGAAAGCTCACCCAACATAGTGGGTCGGAATCAGATTCATTTGATGTACAATTAAGAGAAACAAGGAAACAGAAAAGAAAATTTCCATCAAACTCTGAGAGACCGCCATTGTCAAAAAAACATGATTCATCACCATCAATCACATCAGTAGCAAATAAATCAAGAAATAGAAGATCTGAAGTGTGGAAAGTTTTCCGCATGTGTGAAGATAATCTGGATAGGGCTGAATGTATATATTGTCATAAGACTTATGCTTGTAGTGCGAAAGATCGGTCAACAACCAACTTGAAGAGACATATGGAGGCCTGCAAATCATATTTGGCTTATTGTGAAGCACAAGGTGTTTTGGTTGGGGTTGGTGAAGAGGGAGGCACAAGTGGAAATCTCTCCGTGAGAGACGGTCATTTCAATCAAGCAGCGTGTCGGAAAGCAGCTGTGAAGATGATCATTGTTGACGAGCTACCATTTAGCTTTATAGAGAAAGAGGGTTTTCGACATTTCTGTAGTGTTTCCATCCCTCGTTTTGATGTCACATCTCGTAGGACTATAATTAGAGATATCCTACAGTTGTTTGCTGATGAAAAAGTGATGTTGAAGAGTATTTTATCTGCGGGTTATCAGAGAGTTAGTTTGACCACCGACATATGGACGTCAATTCAAAATATTAATTACATGGTTATCACTGGACATTTTATAGACAATGATTGGCAGTTGCATCGGCGAATCCTTAGCTTATGTCCAATTAACAATCACAAATGAGACAATATCGGAAGGTTAATAGAGTCTTGTTTACAGCACTGGGGTAATGAAAGAATTTTTACTATAATTGTGGATAACGCCAGTGCCAATGCCGTAGCCATCCAACAGTTGGTGAGGAAGATGAGGACGTGGATGGGAGATGCATTGGTGCTTAATGGAGAGTATGTGCATATGCGGTGTTGTGCTCACATATTAAACTTAGTTGTGTCTGATGGTTTGAAACAATTGGATGACAGCATTATAGCAATTCAAAATGCTGTTAAGTATATGAGATCTTCTCCATCAAGATTGGAAGCATTTAAATCGGTGGTAGCACGTGAGAGGATTGAGAGCAAGGGCAGTGTCATCTTAGATGTTCCTACTATGTGGAATTCCACCTACTTAATGTTGAATGCTGCATTAGACTTTCAGAAGGCCTTTGATCGAATGATTGATGATGATGGTCACTATGCTCCATATTTTAGAGATGATGAAAATGAGAGCAAAAGGATTGGGCCTCCTACAGATATAGATTGAGAGAAAGCTCAATATTTTGCTGATTTTTTTAGAGATTTTTTATGATGCAACGAATAGTTTAGTGCCTCATCCACCGTCACATCTTGTTTCACCTACAATGAGATTTGCAAGATTCATACAAGTTTGAAAAACCTGGCGTGTAATGAACATCCTCTTTTGCATGACATGGCCTTGTCTATGAAGATGAAGTTTGATAAATATTAGGAGACCACTGCCAAAATCTATAAATTATTGATTGTGAGTACTATTCTTGATCCACGACGTAAGATAACATTTGCCTCTGTTTGCTTTGGTATACTTTTTGATAATGATGATGTGAAGATAGAGGAAATGAGAAAGTCTACTAGAGATTTATTGAAAAGATTATACGATTTGTATAATGATTGGTATGTCACAAATGGGTTGTTTGTTGACAATGATGGATCAAGGGCTGGGGGTGTAACTGGTGTTGGTGGAGATGGGTCTAGTGCTGGTATGACACAATCTCATCCGTTTGTTAGACCACGAGTACAAGATAGAGTGCGTAAGCGCAATACAAATGTGCAACCTGATGATCCATTTCAAGTTTTTCAGACTAGTCATGCAATGCATCAAGAGGATAGTACTGAGGTTGAAATGTATTTAATGGAACCCTATGAGACTAGTCGTGACCCTAGCTTTAGTGTTCTGATTTGGTGGAAAATAAATACTGGTAAGTATCCAATTTTGGCTAGGATTGCTCGTGATATTTTTGCAATGTCGGTATATTCAATAAGATAGACATCTTTATGAGGTGAGATCAGAAACTCATACTTTAGGTTGTTTTCTGACTCTCTCTGACTTACGCGGGTTCTTGTGTATTCGAAGATTAATGGTATAGTTTCATCATTGATGAACTATTTGTGTTCCATTAAGGATTCGGTGCCTAAAACAGTATCACTCCGATTTTCATCGAGTTATACTATCCTCCCACTTACCACTGCATATCGGTATTCCTCTCAGGAAAACCACATGGTGAGCAACAATCTAATTGTTCTCTTGTGAGTTGTATAAGTACAATACTTTGGTATCCCTATGATAACCTACAATTGGCACGAAATCTGTCAAACAGATTTTAATGGAACCTTATTCAAAATAAGTTCTTGCACTGTTTAAAGCTTATCTGTTGAAGGAAATGGTAGCTCAGAGCGACTCATGATTAACCTTATCGTGTCCAACAAATTCGGTTTATCTGTTCGGACACACCGTCAAACTGACGTGTTCCAGGAGAAGTCCTCATTGAAAGAATACTATACTCTTTCAAGTATACTAGAAACTTATTGCTTAAGTATTTTCCATTACGGTCTTACCGCGACGGTTTAATACTTTAGCCGATCTGTTTTGTGTTCTTGAAAAGAAACACATAACTATAACACGATGCCACATCCGTAAATGTCACGAAATATTAATATTCACATCTAGCCTAGCTAGACATGGGCCCACTTGCTTCACTATGAACTATGGTTAACAGATCGGTGGCATTTACATTTTTACCAAGTAAATAATATTTTAGGCATTTTGCCCAATAAACTAGATTCGTAGACTTTATTTGAATGGAATCAAATTAGTCCTAGTACCCACTCTTCGAAAGTGTGGATATACGATTCTTGTTTAATTGTGTCCCAGACAACAATGCCACATATTAGTTTCTTCTGATCAAATCAGTTTGAGCTATTTATTGTCATGTTATATAATTTGAGATTTATTTATATTCAAAATATAAATTCTGTTATTCACATCTAATGTATTTATCTCAATATCATCTTTATATAATAAAACACTTTAGTGTTCTAGAACATAAAGGTTCATCCGCAACGGATTAAACACTGATATAGAGATAATGTATCTAGTCAAACTAGTTACATTATAACAGTTTCCAAATCCTGCTCATAGCAGATTCTGAACATTAGTATATATTTATGTATCACACTAAGTATTTAAAATCTCATTTCAATACTAGTAGTGAACATAATTATGACAACATATTTGAAGTCAGAGCCTTGCTCGTCTTCAATTCCTTCATGTCTGCTTTGTCCAAACGGCAGTCACGCTTCCGTGATCCCGTTTGCCACAATTTAGGCAGATATTTTGGGATATGTCATCTATCTTTCTAAAAGATTATAATGATTTTGCCTTTGCCCATTTCAACACTCCAGAAGCCTTTGGCCAAGCCTCAGACTTCTAGAATATTGAAGTAAGGCGCGCCTTGCGGCTACTTGCCTAATTGCAAACTTTGACTTTGTCTCCTTGAGAATAGTCATTAATTCTCCAAGAATTATTATTGCAATTTAATACTTCTAAAATCTAAGTATAGATTTATGAAGATCCTTCAATTTCAGTATCATACTTTAAGGATCCAATCCTTAGTTCTGATTCAGAAATTAAGGAGTCTACTGCGGTAAGTATAATGGATTAAGCACTTAAGTTATCACCACATAAATCTTCCTTGGATTTATGCTCTACCTTTTGCTTAATTTCAGGCTTAGGCCTAATATGTTATTTTATCAATAAATTAACTTATTAGTTTTCCAGGACCATCCTGAAATTATTCTCAATTGAAAATTAAACCATTTAAATACATTTTCTCTATGATTATGTTTTAAATGTCAATCTTTCAATTTTATCTTGATTCTAATAGTCCAACTATTTAATTAACGATTTTGGTACTATTTATTATAATGATTATTATAGTCAAACTATACAATCAAATATAATTTAAATCAATTAACCTCAATTATATTGATTACTATAGTCCAACTATAAAATCAACTATTAATTGAAATTAATTAATTCAAATATATTGATTACTATAATCCAATTATATAATCAACTATAATACAGTCCAACTGTTAATTAAAACAACAATTTAAATATTAGTCCAACTAACATGTAATTGACGAATGATATTTGAATTAGCGCGTATGACAAGTAATTAAACGAATATTGTAAATTCAATTCTTGCCTCCCACTATTTTTTGGCGAGCCTCTAACCCTCTGTCGAGTACTCGGGAAACCGTGTTTCCTAGTGGGCTAGGATCCCGTTAAATATCACACAATCTTGACTTTGGCCAACAATTGTATGATAATTAACTAGGTAGATCTCTAAGATCGATTGGATCCAATCCAATTCCTAGATCCGGTGGGGGAAAATCCAAGTCCGAAACATATATATTATATATGTTAATACATCCAATGTATTGCCTAACATTTTTCCTCTGAATCAACTAAGCCTTGGCTTTGGCACAACACACTTAGTGATCCCAGTCAAGCGCGACCCATTGACCATGGAAAGCTTCGTAATCAATGTCGATGGACAAGAAGTGGTCTTGACTTTGGCCAACAAACCACAACTTGGACAAGACACTGACATGGAACAAAGCCTTCGTGATTCAAACACATCTTCGACAAACAAAGGCCTTGACTTTGGCCAACAAACCAATGCCGTCTTAGATCTTGAGTGAGAATCACTCAATGGAAGGAAAGACGCTTAATATTTGCGAGGGTTTTTCGCGTGCAAATTGGCAACCAATTTATTATCTTTGTTAAGGTCTCATCATCATACACCCTTAAACATGCATTCTAAACACATAATAAAGCGTATATGAAAAATAATAATGATATGCGGATGGATACTTTACACATTGATCCTAGATCAAATCTCTCACTTTCTCTCTCCCGCTAGCACAAATATTACTTCTACCCGTTACACTACACTTCTAAAGAAACCTCATTTACATTGAGGGGAATATGTGAGAAGAGAATACAAAGAATAAGGGGGTGATAAGGCTGGACACGCAGGTCCAATTAATAAATCAAATTTATTACAACAATTTCTAAAATTGCCCCACCCATCTAATATCCATCTGATATACATTATTCATGCATCACAACCATGTATTCACACAAACATGTTATCAATCAATCTAATCCAATTAATTAATCTGATAATTAGTGATCATCTAATGTTCAAACAACGATTTGATTTTGTTCGAGTCAAACTCGTTTTGCGAATAAGTACTCAAAGTACGAATTCTTGAATTAAATTAAACTACAACATTAAATCCAATTTAATATGTATTTAATACTAATTCACTATTTAATTCCAAATTAAATACTACACTTTATTAATAAACCTTTTACGACTTAAATTCCAAATTTAATCGTAACGGGTCTCAAAACCCGATTAATATCCAATATTAATTTAATTAAAGTCCAATGGGCTTTTAATTAATTTCTTAAGGCGTGGACTTTTGGTCAACTCAGGTCAAACCTAATAACCAAAGTCCAATCCGGGAGTTACCCCATAAGCCCAGAAATCAATTTAGGCCCAATTAAACTTTAAAGGTCCATTAAGTCGCATTTGGACTTTATGGAGGCGGTTTTGGGCCCAATTGGATCCAATCCATTTGGCCTAAACCTAACTTGGTACAACCAAGCCCAATTAGCCCAATTACATAGGGTATGGGTATTGCAATGACTATACCCACATCTTTTGAATCACTAGTTCCAGAAGAACCGATAATCCCTGAAGAGACGTTAGCCCCTGAAGAGGCTCAAAATTCAAAAAATGAGGAAAAATCTACAAATTATACTTATACAAGAGAACTGTGGGATCGAAAGAAAATAATCATTGACAATGTGTTTTCATAGACAGTAGCTACTGACATTACAAATAATTTTGAACCTCAAATTATCGATGAATGTAGACAAAGACATGATTGACCTAAATGAAAAGAAACAATTCAAGTAATATTGGGTCCGTGTACCGATCTTCGTTCACATAATGATTTTATTTCTATTTTACATGTCATCAATATCCATATTCGATCCGTCCAATCAACGGATATAAAAAATTATTTTCTAACCCATCTCTATCATATCGGACCCATTACCGCTAGAATTTTTGTCATCCCTAAAGAAGATAATTCACGATACTATGGTTGGTAAAATGGAGGGGATATGGATTTTTTTTAAAGTGACAATGGACTCCATATTGTTGGTATGGAAGAATTCAGCAAGTGTTTAATATATAATTTTATTATTAAGTAATATGAGGAATATTAACAGTATAATTTTGGTTATTTTTCTAAATCTTTTTCTATGGTTAAATTTGTAATTTTATGTTTAAATATGTTATAAGGGTATTTTGGTTTTTTAGCACAAAATCATTAACAAAATTAATATATGTTACTGTTAAGGTGGAAATTAATATACTTTTAATAATTTTGAGTAAATCGGTGAATGTTTTAAATATTTTTAATTAATTTTGGGTGGAAAAAATGATTTTAACCCATTTGGGGTTTTGAATGGACGAGTCTATTTAGAAGTGCTATTGGCACTCCTTTATCTATTCTAAGTCTCTGTAAGCAGCAAACCATTTCGTTTATTGCTTTCTTCAGGTGCTTCAACTGCTTCAACTACATGTAGCATTGTTTTTTTAAGGGAAACCTTTCATTAAGCAAAAGTAAGATTACACTTGATTTGAGGGGGAAAGTGCTCACTTTAAAAACCAGTAACACTAGAATATAAGTTGTTTTGGCTAGATTATGCGCGATTATATTTGAGAATTTAGGATTAAAATGAATTTGATAGAGAACCAACTGAACCTTAATTTTTTTTTAATCTCTTGAATGATCCACTCGATCTCATTTGTTGTTGGTCAACAACATTTAGCACTGTTGTTCAGCTGCTTATCAACTCTTTTATTTAGCTCCTCCGTTTACTGCTTTCAGCTACTTGCTCAAAATTTTTTTTTTGAAATCATTGGAAACCCCACCACTAAACTACTCATTTCGGGCTTAAGCGGGGTAGGTAAAATCTCTAGCTGTCTCAGGCTCTTACAAGAAACGCACTCTCTAGATTCGAACTCATGACCTCAAAGTAAGATCCTAAGCCATGCACTATTAAACTTATGACTTCAAAGTGAGATCATGAGTCCTGCACTAACCATATCTCTTGGGACTGCTTGCTCAAATTCGTTAGCTGCTTTGTAAAGAAATCCATTGGGCCGGCTAGTTTGGGATGAAATGAAATCCATTGAGCTGGGTCTTGGATTAATGTTGAGGCTTTGTTGAATAATCTGCTTGGGCCATTTAACTTTAATGATTCAATTTTCAAAATCGTCAAAATATCAAGGCTAACTTTAATAAAATACCATGTTGATAAAGATACTGACATGATTTATGTCAACTGGCATGATTTATAATTATGTAGCATTGCTTAGGGAATTTATTATTCTTAAATATGCTTGAAATTCAAATAGAGATATCATGAGTTAATACATGAGGCAATTCTATTGGTGTTCGAGAGAGACCTCTAGATATGTTATGAAGTTAATAACATGATATTTAGGGTTCAACTCATTTTGGTTATGGTGAAATCATAAGTTTCTGTACCTACATCTCTATGTGAATCTTTGTTATTGGCTTTTTTATTTTCAAACATATTTCTTCAGTTTTATTTTATTTTATTTATCATCTTATCATTTTTTTTTTTCAAATAGAATTTAGAATAGTAATTTCAGTACTTAATAACAATCAATTCCTATAAGTTCGACATCTGATTTTAATCACTATATTATTTGTTAGGTACGATTCGTATAATTACGAGTTTGCACATCAATAAACTTCGGGTTCTATGGAAGGAACGGGATGGGTCCTGTGATATACACTATCTTTCATTAATATTGGATTTTCTTGCTATATGCATATTTACTATTTCATAATTAATTAGGAGATAAGCATCACTAAAATACAACGAAAATGGTATATAAAGGGAGAGTAATTTCTAAGCAATAAAAAGCCTTTTATTCTGTAATTGAGCTTAATAGAACGAATGATTCCGAATATTTCAAACCCTCTCTTCCCACCAAAATGAACAAAGGTTGAGCTCCACATATGCAGTCATTTAAAAAAAAAAAAATTATATGCCCATGCTTTGAACTGTGTTGTACTATTAGTCATCAAGGGGCGTAATTTTATGGTGTAAGGTTTATGATCTAATTTTTAGATATTGGGTTCGAATTCAGGAAACACGTTTCTTGTAAGAGCTTAGGACAGTCGGAAATTTTACCTGCTCCGTTTAAGACCGAAAGGGGTGGTTATGACAGCGAGATTTTTAACGATTCCAAAAGATAAGTGTTGTATTACTCCATTTTATTATTATTTTAAAAAGAAAATTTTTAAAAATAGACTCTGTGGAGACCATAACCAAATGTTCCACTGTGCATTGTTGTTCTAAATTGTGGATCCAAATACATTTTAATCATTTTCCTGTCGGAATGAAGATCGAGGCGCTTCAAAGTTTTCATTTTCTTAAATTATATAATTTAAAAAATAAATATCCATTAACATATATTATTACTTTATAAATCATAAGCTTTCAAATAAGTATTATTGTCTCTATTGTTTCATTAAACAAAAAATTGGGTTAAAGATGTCCCTTACATTCATAAAAGATTGATAATTACATATCCACTTGTAAATTGTATCTTCTTCATATATACTTGAAATCACAATTTGTAAAAATCTACATATATCTAATATTCATACTTACAATTTTTATTAACGATTATCTCTCAAATTTAGACTTCTATAAGGTTGAAATTAGTTACAAAATCGCTGCGTCGAACATAATATATAGCCTGAAACTTGACTTAACTTGCTAAAATGTGAGTGAGCTCATTAAAGGGTGACTAAGATCACTAAAATGTGACCGAACTCAATAAAATGTGACTGAATTTGCTGAAAATATAACTTGTGTGATTGAGTTCACTAAAATGTCATTAAGCTCACTAAAATATGATTTTGCTCTTATGAAGGTGATAGATATAATTTTTTTTTTTTTAATCTTTTTTTTCCATCAAAACTTATTGACAATGATATTGATTGGAAAGCTTACGATTTATAAATTAATAATATGCAACTTTTATGATCAAATATTTTATATTTGAGATATATTTAATTTTTTAATTAAAAATAGAGAAAAGAGAATACATATGGCACATTAAATAAATTGATATTTTATTTATTAAATTGCATATCTACTCTCCATATTCTCTATGATAGAGAAAATTCTATTATACAACGGTGATACTCACCCGTATAACAATCCAATAACGTTTCGTTATGTATGCTAAAAGAATAAAAAATAATAAAATAAATGATAATTATATATCATACGATGAACTTTTTTTTTTGAATACATTATAAGTTCACAAATATACAATATGAAATCTATTGAGACATTGAATACATACATTTGTAGCATACCCAAAAATTTATATCTACTATAAACGAATTTGGTCTTCATACTGAAAATATATACTCTCATTCAAATATAGGGAGAAACCTACTCCTAATTTGGGAGAATTGAGTACGAGTGGCTACAATGAACTTAATATGTTATTTTAAAATAGTATTATTTTTTTTTAAAAAAATAATAATAATAATAATAGGTGATTGGGCAAATGGAGAGATTGAATTATTGAAACAGTACGTAAGCTGGACAGCATGGTCCAGCTCCAGACATTCCAAGATGATCTGTAATAGCATAATGTTGTTTTAGCAGAGACCCATCTTTGAAACTGTGGTGTCCATGTTGTATTGCGCCAGTTATTCCATTTGTTTGTTTGTGTGTATTTATTTTATCATCTTAATTCGTTCAATAATTTACGTCCCCTTGTGTTGTGCCTATATATAACAACATGTTTTATTTTTGCAAGTTGACAATTATTTATATTAGCCTCTACACTTTATCTCTACGGCTGTGTTTTGATTGGATAAATGGAATCTCTATAAATAATTTGGGGAAGCACCAAAGAGTGACGAGTATATGTTCCCGTCACTTAATTATTAGAGAATTATCATTTCCACAGTGAATCAATTCTTAAAAAGGACAACTTCTTGATTTCTAATTTTTTTTATATACTTCTCTATAAATAATGTGTGTATACTGATGTGTTGTAATATGAATGGTTGAATTAAACAAAAAATAATATAAATAAAGCATGTGTGCCAAGTGATATTTCCATTAAACTAATCATATTATACCGCATCAGATTGTACAAAAGATTTTGTAAATGTAATAGTATATTATAAAGTAAATGTACATTGTTCAAGGTATGTTTCTCTTGCTGCCTAAATTAAGGACTGGACCGTCTTTAAGGAAACATACCATAATAATGCATTTATAGCCTTCCTAGAAGAGCGAGCCTTCTCGTAGAACGTGGCATTCAGAGCAATTAGACAAGGGTTTGTGCAAGTGAGAAGGCTAGAAAAAAATATAAACACACATTAGAGGCGGTATCTAAAGGAGTGTCTTGCGATTATCGGATTCCGATGATCAAGTCAGTTTTCATAAGATGCAATGGGGAGAGGAACCCAGAGAGTGCAAATGGTTATTTACATGCATGTAGTATTTTCTTGTCAAAAGAGAGTGAGAGAGTTCATGATCATGAGGGTCTTCCGTTTGCTTTGACTTTGATTTAATCTTTTATCTCCTAGCTAGGGTAAGGGTTGTTTTGGAGATTTTGGGAGTCCATGTATGTGATTCTTATGCATGAGTATTGTGTTAGGGTTGATGCTCAGAGCATCAATCTGAATCGTAATTATGTCTGATTTATGAATATAAATAATTTTTTTTTTCATAATTTTACTTATTTATGGTTACACCTTTTATTTTTATATACATATTCGATCCGATAACGATTAAATTGAAACTAAATCTGATTTAGTTATATGTATATTGTAGACGCTGGTTTTCGCCCGAGGTCCACAATCGAGATTTTCGTAGAGGGGGGCATTAGCGATCCTGCAAAACAAAGAAGGTAGGGTGAGCGTGGAGGGTCTACCCACCGGTATGGTGGGTGCCGTAGGCACTCCGACGCCCAAGTCAGTAGTGGAAATGAGCTAATAATGTCGTAAGAGGAGGAGGGGCAAGGTCAGAGATTACCTTAATACCCGTAGGCTGCCGTGAGGGCGGTAGATGGGAGATAGTGGGAGCTATGGAGAGAATATTGTTGAGCTATCAGGGTTGAGACACCCCTTTCATTGTAGACTTCTTCTCTTTATATACACACCCTCTGGAGGCGTGTGTATTTACTGCACTTGATTGCTCGTCCGTTTGGCGTTGGTAACGACTGTTTTTATGAGGGGTAATTATGTTCGCCCGTTGAAGGTTGGAAATGACTGGGTCATGAGTGGTGTTTATGTATATGAGTGTTACATGAGTTAACGTATGGTGGGTCATTGGATTTGTACTGGGTATTGGCCTGCGAATCTTTGGGCCAATATACACCAAATCTGGGCATCCTAAGAGAGTGAACCAGTGATGACAACTTGGGCCTGAATCCATGCTGGCGAGTTAGGGGTGCATTTAGTATTGGGCACGAAGTAAAAGGTCGAAATTGCCCTTGGACCAAATTTGGCCTGTACAGTTTGTCCCCCACTCTCTAAGTCAATGAGTCATTGGCTTGGAGAGTACTTGACGCGTGTGTCGCCTGGGGCGTGATTGTAGGATGTAGGTATACTCGAGCATTTGATGCTGCCAATTGATTGAACCAAACGGAGGTCAAATTATGAACTTGACTTTATATGGGCTATTGGGGAAGTACTCAGTCGACCAAACCAGATGATGGTTGTGATAATGAACTTGACTCTACCAGAGCCATTGGGGAAGTACCCATTCGACCGAACCAGATGATGGTCGGGATAATGAACTTGATTCTACTAGAGCCATTGGGGAAGTAACCATTCGACCGAACCAGATGATGGTCGGGATAATGAACTTGATTCTACCAGAGCCATTGGGGAAGTACCCATTCGACCGAACCAGATGATGGTCGGGATAATGAACTTGACTCTACTAGAGCCATTGGGGAAGTACCCATTCGACCGAACCAGATGATGGTCGGGATAATGAACTTGACTCTTCCAGAGCCATTGGGGAAGTACCCAATCGATTGAACCAGATGAAGGTCAGGATATAAGTCATATGACATGTGTATTCCATGTCTACAACTTGACTCGACATGAGTCTATGGGGGATGTCCCCGGTCGACTAGACTTGATGAGGCCAGAAAGATATAAATCATACGACATGTGTAATCCATATATACAACTTGACTCGTCATGAGTCCGTGGGGGATGTCCCCGGTCGCCTGGACTTGATGAGGCCAGGAAGATATAAGTCATACGACATGTGTAATCCATGTCTACAACTTGACTCATCATGAGTCCATGGGGGATGTCCCCGGTCGACTGGACTTGATGAGGCCAGGAAGATATACACTCATTTGGTATCGAGGAGGGAGCAAATTGAGTCTACATGTCGTCTAGACCAGAAGAAGGTTAATGAACTAAACTTGGCTCCCTCACGAGCCAATTGGGGAGTGTTCCCGTCGACTGGACCTGATGGAGGCCAGAAGGACATTCACTCATTTGGTATCGAGGAGGAACCAAATCGAGTCTATATGTCATTTTAAACCAGAAGAAGGTTTATACCTTAAGCTGTATGATATTGTCCTCGAGTTTCAAAACCACATATATGGTACATAAATGAAGAGAAAATATTCATACCTGTCATTTGGAGATCATGTCGGCTGGGAAAGATGGTCTTATTAATATTTGGAGAAGGCTATTCTTTTACCTTCCAGATTGTCCCCAGTCTACTGGAGCGTTTAAACTGATCTCCTCTTCATTAAACCCGATGAAGGTTCATACGTGTCTACACTCTACAAAACCTTATGGAGATCTGGGAGGTTATGGTGTGTATTATAGTCATAATTGCCTTACAGAAAAGGCAGTGCATCCGAAGAAAGAAGATGAAGTTTAAAAAAGGGAAAAAGGGAGAACCAGAGGAGCAAAATGGTAAAAATATTTTCGTATGAGTCTCAATGACACAAAAGAATAAAATCTTCAAGAAAGGCTTTCACCATTTCAATAATGGCTCTAACGCCCCTCCCGCTAGTCTGGGCAATGGTGAAGCTCCAACTTCCAAGACCCAAAAGGAGATTCCCCAGCCCATAATCAACTGTCAACTTCTCGATCACAAGCATTAGCCATCTATCCTGATAAGTGTGGTTTATACCCACTTATTCTTGAACTCTTAGATTATTATTTTGTTAGTTTCCATATAATTTAATATCATTTATAGTTTATTTTATGTCTTATTTGTAGGAAGCATTATAACATCGATAATGGAGTAAATACATGTGTTTCGGGACCTATTGGGAGCATCAGACTCAAGAAGCAGCAAAAACCAGCATCAGTTGCGCACTGAACTTAAGAAGACTATAACTTTTGATCTAAAAAGAGTTATGAGACCCATAATATATCGATTTGCATCTACTCGAGGAGATATATCCAATTATGGGCACCGGAGCTGCGCAGCCCAAAGCTTAGCGCTGCAGCGCCTAGAATTAAAATGAGAATGACCAAAATTGAAAAGGCAGCCACTATATTTGACCAAAAATGCACACGTGGGGCCATATTTATGAAAGCAATACCAATTTAAGGAAAGAAAGAGAGTGGGGCCGCAGGTTTTAAGCACATGAAAGGTGGGCTGCAACTTTTGACCAAAAGAGAAGAGAGCATCACGTGGACTAATTCAATTAGGTTTCAAATTGTTGGTTACAAACGCAACACAAAGCAGCGCCAATTCAAGAGCCGCGGCGCCTCAAGCAAGCACAATTCCCATACAATTTCCCGAGACTTTGGCGCCGTGGCGCCACTCAACCAGGGCCGCGGCGCTGCGGGTGACACGCTCCAGGATTAAATTCTTAGGGTTTTCAATAATCCTAATGACACCCAAAGACTCCAAACCTCAACTATAAATATAACATTGCATCCAACACTCAAGGGGAGGGCTAATACAGAGCACAAAACACAGAAATAAATATTTTTAGAGATCCAAGGAGAGGATTGAAGAGCGACAAGAAGAGACAAAGGCTGTAATATCCGGAGAGGAAGAGATTCAATTCGGGTTTTATATTCTTATTTCTTTCTTAAAACTCTAATGATTTCCATTAAATTCGTGGCTTGATTATTTATTGTTTTATCTTTTGTCATGAATTTACTCCTTAATTTTGGAGAACGATTGTAATTGATGCTTGAACCTTGTATTTTGTTTATCAGTTTTGTAATGAAGTTTTATTAATTATTTATATTCTTTTGAGTTTAATGCTTCTTGATTGTTGGCCACAATTGAAGATGATGAATGTTTAGAATCTATCACTCGAGAGAGGAGATTTTGAATAGATCTAGAGAATATAACCTAGGATTTTATAGAGTTCGAGAGAATCTGTAGTCCTTTGAAGTCGTTAACATAGAATCACAAATCGTAATGAGTTGTTAACTATTGGATTTTTATAGAGATATCGAAGTCTATAGTTGATAATTGATGAGTGGTATTTATATCACTATTTCCCACTCATTTAATCTAATATTTTGTATAGTTTCTTGAGTTTTGTGAATGTTTTGATGTGTTTTGTGTTATTTTGTAGATAAATAAAGTTTGGAAAGCACTGGAGGCAATTTGAGGCAAAACCGGACAAAAATGCGTCAACAGGGATATTTTCGTCTCTTTAGCGTCGCGACGCTGGAACACTGCGCGCCGCGACGCCCAGCGTGCGCCGAATCTGCTAACATGCGCCGGGTCCACAAAATCAGAATCTGAGAAAAGTTGACTTTGCTAACGTGCGCCGTGACACGTGTCACCATCACAACAGAGATGCTAAAATACGCCGTGCCACGTGTCGAAATCCTATTGCTTGGACGGCCACCGACCCACGTGTCATCCTACGTGTCGCCACATCATCAGCCACATCAGCAGCCACATCAGCAAGTCAACCGAGTCAACATGCCATGTCATCACCAGCCAATCACAGCGCGACACGTGTCAACCTCTCATTCGTCTGACGGCCGCCGCCCCACGTGTCGCACGTTGTCTTCCACATCATCACAGTGACGTCACCAATGACGTCATGAACAGTGACACGTCACCAATGACGTCAGCATAATAATTGAGCTTTAGCCGCTATGACACGTGTCGCTCTAAACAGTCAGCCGCCTTGCTACGTGTCATCTCCTCATTGTGCCACGTCGACAAAATCCGGCGTCGCGACGCTGAGGCTTTTGCGTCGCGACGCTGGAACAGTGAAAAATATTTCTATAAATACTGCGCGAATTTCAGAATTTTAGTGTGCCTTTCTCTCTCTCATCTCTTTGATGAAGAGAGAGTTTCTCTCTCTAAAAAATATTTTATTTTTATTTTTTTTTAGTTTGTAATTTATTTTAATTACATTTGTAATAATAGTAATTTAATTTTTACTTTTTACTTTTTACAGTTTTTACTATTCATGAGAAAGTAATTTCGCAGTTAGGGTGAAAGGTAATTATTTTACTATTGCTATTTAGATTAATCTCCCTTAAAAATAATATATTTACTATTTAAAATTCTGATTAATAAAGGAATACCGCTATATTGGTCGGTTGGTAAATTTATTTTCTGTTGGTTTGAACTTGATTAATCAAGGATACCGCCAGACTGGTCGGTTGGTAAATTTATTTTGGTACCGCCTTTATGGCTGGATTATGGACAAATATTACCGCCTATATGGCTGGTTGGACTTAATTGGACTTAATCAGGATACCGCCAGATTGGTCGGTTGGTTAAATAATATCACAAGTTTATATATTATTTTATGGGAGATATCTAAATTAGTAGTAGTAAAAGTAATTCCTTTTACCTTAGCATTTTATTTTATTGCAATTTACTTTTCAGTATTTACTTTTCAGCATTTTTACTTTATGTCTTTTACTTTTCAGTATTTTTACTTTATGTCTTTTATCTTTCAGTTATTAGTCCTAATTATGTGTCATAACTAAATAGTTATCTGGGGTTGTAATGAATTTCAATATCACCGGTTTATAAGGGTTAGATTATAGTTTGGGTAATATAATGATTTATTTATTGAGTCTTAATCTTAATGCTTTTTATTAACCGATCACTAATAAAATTGATTAGGTAAACTTAAAATGAACTAGACATAGAGATTTTAAGTTTAAAACCTTAGACTCAATAGCCCACGATCTTCCTTGAGGATAGATAACCCTTCAATAGATTTCCTTACAGGATAGGAATATACCTGTCGGGCGAGGGTAGCCATAAATTGGAACTTAATCTTAATGAATCCAGATAATGTGGTTGACATAGGAATATGGTTCAATTGGGTTATACTGGGTATTTGTGTCTGACCATCGACAGATGCTTTCGCATAATTTCGTGTTCCAGGTTAATAAATCATTGTATTTCCTAACTATAAAATAATCACTTCATCTTTATAATGATATTGGAATAAATCACAACCCTAGAACTTTGTGTCTTTTGTTATTTTCCTTAGTATTTTCTTTTGTCTTTTTATTTATTTATTTATTTAACAACACCACTTTCAACCAATCAAACAAACAATCTCTCTATTCTCCATTTAATTAGATATTTGTAAATAAATAGATTTAATAATTAATAACAACAGTAGGAAATAAGTCCTCGTGGGATCGATATTTTTATACTACTTGAACGATACGTGCGCTTGCGTTATACGTGTGTGTTTACGCCGGTCAATAATATTTTCACTCGGCACTCGAGAGAGGGAGTGAATATTTTAG
This sequence comes from Zanthoxylum bungeanum, assembly GCA_019454045.1. Lineage (NCBI taxonomy): Eukaryota > Viridiplantae > Streptophyta > Magnoliopsida > Sapindales > Rutaceae > Zanthoxylum > Zanthoxylum bungeanum. Next base: position 27,198 of record SKCR01047818.1, read on the forward strand.
GATCTTGACTTATAAATAATATAACTGAACAAAGATTAATTGGCATAACAAATACATAGGTGACAGCTAGGTGAAATCAGGATCCAGAATCTCTATCGTATTAGTTCCTCCTATTTTATTATTTTTATATTTTATTTATATTAAAAATCTTTATTATTTATCGTCTAAATAAAGTTAGGATTATCAATTGTAGTACTTAGCGCGAGTTAACGCAATCCCTGTGGGTTCGACACTCTTAACTCATATTTATTATCGTTACAGTGACGCCAAGAAGTCACGTCTCAGATCATTTTTGCAGGATGCCATCACTTATAAACTACTGTCGTCGAGCATGCCATCTGTAAATTGCTGCTTCGAAAAAGTCAACCTACATGTGTGAAGTCAGCCTTTGCGCAAATGGCCAAGAAACCCATGTAAAATGTCCCACTATGCAAGAGAGTAAAACCAAAGCTGTTATGCAGTAAGGAAGCCATACACAAGCAGGCTTGCATTTCAAATTGAACCAAAGTTGAAGGAATGTCGAAAGAATCACCGTCGTAAAAAGCTGCTCACGTCTTCGAAACCGAAATCCATACGCACTGGTCCACCGCTACCAACACCAAAAAACAGATCTTATTCGAACTCGATGACCGTGTTTACAATCACAAATTCGCATATATATCAAGTTTGAGTTCGAATGGGAAATTTATGTCGGCTTACGTTACAAGCCAGAGACTTTTGTAAAGGTTCGCCTGCGCTTTGAAGCACTTCGACGTGATGTGATATACCATATAAACTATTTCGCATGTCGCTACGTGCGAATATATTATTTACGTGGAAATCCGATAGCCATATTTTTCATGCAGTTGATCAGGGTAATAGTGAGTGGTCTTGAGCCGAAGTTCTAGCCAGTTGTTAACCACTTGTCGCCACACATTATGTCTCACAAATAAGATGCCAAGATATGACAAACGACTGCATATGTTCCTTCCTCAACTTGAGGCAGACCTTTCTGGCTTCTATGATGCTGCTGAATCTAATTTACATTTTCTAGCGATGCTTTCTAGTTCATTTTATCCAGTACTTCATGTTGTGAAGGAAAAAGAATCAGCTAGATCTTCCTGCAGTATCTTTGATTCTGAAATTTCTAATAGCAGTCAGTCATCGTTAAAATTAACTATATCATCTTAACTTTGAGCCAAGGAGGTCGCGTGGGATGTTATAGTTTATCTCACCCACATCCAGTTCCATAATATTTCGTCCAGATGTGATTTTTGTGCATCACAGCCACTTATTTGCAGCAAATTAGTGGAGAGCACTCTTGACTTCGGGCCTGCATTACCACTGGTTCAAGCATCGCTGCCTGCATTACGCCCTCCTATGAGCCATCTCTGATCACGTTGATGACAATTTTATTCAATGGGAACGATATATTATTGAGCAAGCCTTATCACAGATTGTCGTGACCTTGTCTTCATCACTGTATCAACCTATTCTCCATGCGCATGCTAGCTATTTTCATCACTTCCACCATTACATGCTAAGGCGGCATGTGTTCTGATTGATACGTGTTCGGGCATATTAGCCCCTTGGATGTCTCAAGTGGTGGCAAAGGTTGATCTAGCTGTGGAGCGTATAGAGGACCTTTTAGGCATTATCGAGGGCGTTTTCCATTATTCGAATCGTGCTTGTGCTACCATCAAGCGCATTATGCTGGCTTTATCTGGGCACATGGATGATCTACTTGGAAATTATGAGGAAGTGCAGCATAACATTTCCTTTCTTTTGGAGATGCTGGAGCCTTTCCTTGATCAGCAGTACAAAAGTCAGATGTTCTTCCTTCTCTGGAATCTGAGTGGAGGCTTGGATCAGCTGCTTCCCAATGGCACTTCTCTCCATATTGGGACATCACTTAATCTTACGATACTAAAACATTACCACTCTCTCCAATCGGCACCTCTAGCCTCAACGACACCGTATCATACGTTTTTTCCCACTCGTCACTCTACTGTCCTTCATCCCACAAGACACCGTAGTAAAAACCAAAGACTCAGCCAACTTGACGTCTCTAAACTCAACCGCCATAATGACTGGTTCAAATCGAAACACGAGTCAATCTCCAAAGAGGACCGAGTTGAGACGGTGAGGAAGATGAGTGAGGAAAATGGTGTCACGGCCGAAGCATGAACTGGTAGTGTAGTAATTTGGGTGGCTGTTGATGGCGCTCAGGACGAGATTATGGGTGTGTCTATTGTGCCTTTTTGGTGATTTGTCTGTCAGGGAGGAGCTTAGTGACACTAGCGTCGTTGTTTTCTGTTGCTCGAATGACATGCCCTTTTTTTTGAGTGGACTTGCTTTTCATGTGTATTATCTTTTCTTGAACCTTGCATACGACTTAGTTATCAGAATTATGAATGGAGCTTTGGCAAGTGGGGCTTTTATTGGGCAATAAGTGTGTTGATGTCATTCTGATCCTACTACGCCTTGTAGCCTCGATGAATCGAAATGGTAATCCCACGCACTGGTGCTTTGTCGAGTGGAACACGCCTCCTTTGCATTTTGATGTGATGAAGACCAAAACAATTGATTGATGAACTAGAGACAAAGGCAAATTTGGACAAGATGCAAAGTGTGGCCCACGGCTGATGTATGACTATGACTGTGTGCATGCGGCGCACTTGGTGAATGATATATACCATGTGAATGGCTCATGCTTGATGATTGGCTGTGGTGCTTTGTTTAGTCGTTTTGGTTATGTTTGGTTTCGACAGAAGCTTTCCCTTTAGCTATATCTCTTCTCTGAAGAGGCATCTTTCTACATTTCATGCTTGGATCTGCAACAACCGATGTGGGACTCCAGGAAGGCATTTTTGTTTGTTGAATTTTGTTTATGAATTTGCTATAGCCGATGTGGGTCAAGTGAATGGCTGAATTGGGCTTGTTTGGCTTTGGGCTTTTCGGTTTTGTTTAGGAAATAAGCCCACTCTACACGTGTCTTCTGTGTGTCAGTGCGCCACTCAAAAACGTGGCTTTGTGACATTTTTCTATTTGCTCAATTTTCATTGGATTCCAAATTTTGGCTTTCAATTACTTGTTTCAACTTTGTGAGTGGGGGGCTGTGTGCGCCAGACTATATGCATGGAGGACGCGTGGCCATTTGTCATTTCCCTTTACACGACGCATGCATTTTTTTTTGGCCAATATTACTTACTGCTTCCTTTACGTGGGCTCGCTTCATTCAATTAACGGGAGTGGGCCAGATGTGGCTTCGACAATGTGAGCTTGGACCTTTCAGATTGGGCTTAAGCTTTGCTTTTGGAATAAGTGGCACGCGCATTAACATATATTTGCAATTGTATCATGATACTGATGCGTTTTATAAAAAGAATTTGTGCATATGTGGAGCATATGTGTTGGCTGTGCGCGATGGTTATTGTGTGTAAGACCATGCACGAAGCAAGATGTGGTGTCGAATGCGATAAGTGTCTAGTCTCAGACGTGTAGTGTCGATTGTGATCTTTGACAAGTGCCAAGCCACATATTGTATGTTGATTGGGACATCCTCAACAAGTCTCAATCATACTTATGTCGAGTGAGACATCTCTAACAAGTCTCACCCCGTACTAATGTAGTCTGGGACATTCATAAAAGGTGTCAAGTCATACCTGATAATGTCGGCTGGATGTCCAGACTGAGTCTTCATTAGAGTATAGTCCATTGGGACATTCTTCTCAAGTCAAGTCATCGCTTCGTCGTATGAGATGAATGATAGGAAAAAGGTTCCATTTAAGGGACGTGGCTTGTTCCTTTTGGAGGTCAATGAGACAATAGTCGAATAGAGTCGAGAGTTGATGGCGGTCTCTTCTCGTAATGTGGAGAATATAATTATCTACTCGTGTCGTCTGATTAACACGATAATCCAACCATGTAGTATGGAATTGAGGGCAACCATTCCAAGTAGTCTGGAATTTATGACAATCTAAGAGAATACTTCTTGGTTGATCGTGGGTATGTAGATTGGTCCAGATGATGGAAATTGTGCCAGCTCGACTCTTCCTTACTGGAGGCCTGACAGCGAGTAGGCTTGATAAAATTGCCTTCTTGAACTCTTGAATTTCCTTGCACATAGTGGAGGATGGATGTGTTGTGCTAGAACAGTTGGGGAGATATGTTAACTTCTTTCTCGAGTCAGTGGATAGTTTTGTGATGGAGGATTGTCGCTTGCCACATTATTGAATGTCTCCAATAGGTTGGATCAAATGGTAAGATTTTTGGGGTGATATGAAGCTTCGCGTCGTTGGAAGGAAGAAAACATTCGCTCCATCTGCCTTTGGAGGCTCGTACTGAAGCTTCGGGTGGCTGAGTTTTCTTTCCTTAAAATTGATAGTCGTTCGTGGAGAATTGCCAACTGAGCGGCCAAGTGATATGGTGTCTGCTTACTGAATGAAAGTTTTGTTTGCTATAAATCGCTAGGGCCCCACGGTGGGCGCCAAATTGTAGACGTTGGTTTTCGCCCGAGGTTCACAATCGAGATTTTCATAGAGGGAGGCATTAACGATCCTGCAAAACAAAGAGGTAGGGTGAGCGTGGAGGGTCTGCCCACCAGTGTGGTGGGTGCCGTAGGCACTCCGACGCCCAAGTCAGTAGTGGAAATGAGCTAATAATGTCGTAGGAGGAGGAAGGGCAAGGTCAGAGATTACCTTAATACCCGTAGGCTGCCGTGAGGGCGGTAGATGGGAGATACTGGGAGCTATGGAGAGAATATTGTGAACTATCAGGGTTGTCACCCCCTTTCCTTGTAGACTTCTTCTCTTTATATACACACCCTCAGGAGGCATGTATATTTACTGCACTTGATTGCTCGTCCGTTTGGTGTTGGTAACGACCGTTTTCATGAGGGGTAATTATGTTCGCCCGTTGAAGGTTGGAAACGGCTGGGTCATGAGTGGTGTTTATGTATCTGAGTGTTACATGAGTTAACGTATGATGGGTCCTTGGATTTGTACTAGGTATGGGCCTGCGAATCTTTGGGCCAATATACACCAAATCCGGGTGTCCTAAGAGAGTGAATCCGTGATGGCAACTTGGGCCTGAATCCATGCTGGCGGGTTAGGGTGCATTTAGTATTGGGCCCGAAGTAAAAGGTCAAAATTGCCCTTGGACCAAATTTGGCCCGTACATATATATTAGACAAATACCTCGGGATTTACAACGTAATGCGCAGTTACAACGTAGTTTGTAATTGACATTAAAAAGTGTCATTATAAGTTGTATATTCACAAATAAAGTTTCTGGTCAAGATTTACTAACATGGGTTGGTTAGTAAAATCCACTGAGACCAGTACATGTCGTATATGGAGACTTGGTCCGATGGTTTATCTCAATGAACCGTGAGTCTCGGGAGACTCGTATAGATGTGTAGGTGTTTATTCGATAAACACTGAACAACTCACATAAGATTTCCTAATAGATGGTACACTAACGTCAATATGAATCTTCTCGAGTCGAGTAGCATAGTGGTCATTCGACTTGAGATACCACTGTGGATATATGAGTCATCATCCACACTTTGATGGCAGTCACGTCATCGATCTATTTAGATTAGACATCCGTCTATTCGTTGGGTGTTGACTCATGCTCATGATATCTTGTGAGTATCAGATAGAATTCATCAATCATGTGTACATGGCATATGTTGATGGAGTTGTTGCTTGGAGTGCCAATCTGAATTGTACATTTTATTATTTATTAATAAAATAACTATATTTTTCATTTCATACCCTATTAATGGTATTGTTATTACGCGTATTAAATTGATGTATCGTTATGCTAAGAATGACATCGACCTTAGAATAGTTTTGACACTAGGTGTAAACTATTCTTAAAGTAAATATTTCTAGTCGTTGGTTTTGGAATACGGTCGAATTCCTATAACCTAGAAGACTAACACATGTTGTATATTGGAATTGGAGTTCCAATGGTTTAACGCGATGTACCATGAGTTTTGGAAACTCGTATAGACATGTGGGTATTCGTTGGAGCGAATACTGAATGACTCATTGGTGATTCCTAATAGTTGGAAGTACACACCATCGTCAATAGGAATCTCCTCGAGTCTAGTAGCATATGTAATCCTTTGACTATAGGATAACATTGATTTTGTGTGAGATCCTCCACACTTAGATGCCATGTATGTCAGAAACCTTTCATGGTCTGGCCTCTAGATGTTCGTTGGGTGTGGACCGATGCACACAGTAATCAAGTGCGAAGCAAGATAGGATTCGTCGGCCCGTATGTGTACCATAAGGGGTTTAGGTATCCATGTTAGTAAAGTCGCGATTCTTAAATCTTTGGCCAAAGTCGATCACCTAGTGTGGATCGCATCAGTTATGAAGAATCGTGGACATGTCGACATGAGATGTGCGTCTTGGAAACTTGACGATATATTCTATGTTTCCTAAGCATAACTTAGATAGCCTATGACGGAGGGATTGTTAAACATATGTGATGACCTCGACTTTTATAGTTCAGAAAGGTCGTTCGTGTTATTCGTGAATTCGGAGGTGGCCGAATTGCGTACATATTAGCTAGGCTTATATGACGAACGTATCTGAACTTAGAGAGTCCCAATATGAAGTGTACTCGTTGAGCACTTGGGTAGCCGATTATTTTTGATAAAATATAATATTTCATATTATAATTATCAACTAAGATAATCAAGTGTTATTGGATAACATTGATTATTTACTTTGACCTAATTGGATTAATTCAATAATTACACAAGAGCTTAATTGTAAAATCATAATTATCTCTACCATTTGAGGATATTATGGTAATTGTAAGTATGTAATAATATGTGGTTTTGGCTTGATTTAATTGGATTAAATCAAAGTGGCAAACATTTAACTAATCCATTTCCTAATATTTGGCTTGATTTAATTGTTTTAAATTAAAGTGGGAGACAATGGAGATTAGTCACACCTAATTATACATATTTGGACAAATTAGATTAAGCCCACTTAAAAGTTGATTACAACTTTTATTAATTAAAAATTGCCTAAGTTTTGCTATAAATAGCAAGCTTTAGGAATGTTTTAATTACAAGTTCAAATACAAGCATAAGCAAATTCTTGAGAGATTAGCCTAAGTTAGAGAAGTGTTTAGAGAAGCTTGTGAGGTCTCTACAACATTTCATCTAGAGAGAAATCAAGATTGGATCTTGAAGTGAAGCTTGGAAGCATTGGAAACAAGTTTTGATCTTGAAGTCAAGCTTGCACACCTTGGAGGTTCTTCAATAATTTCAACAAGGAGAAGTAGATTGGATCTTGCATCAAGCTTACTAGGTAATGTTTGATCTTCTCCAAAGCTATGTTTATTTGTGTATTAGATGCATGATCACATAGCTTAATGTTGAATAAGGCTACTCAATTGTGTTAGGATACTTTAGAAGTATAAACACAACATGCTTGTAATTAGGTCAAAGATGTCCATGTTGGACATGGAACAATTAATTAGAGTTTGGAACTCTAGATTAAAGCTTAGATCTATGGCTACCATTCTAGATTCACTTGACCACCTTTAGGTGGACTAGAATTGTTCACGGGACATTTCGTAATTGGGATTCTAAAATGGTTTGTGTAATGGATTCAAAATTTACGCTAATGCGTATTTAGAATAAATTTATGTTTTTGGAAAAATATTTGATATTTTGAAAAATTAGATTTTTATTCTATAACATGTGTTTATATTGGTTTTGAAATTAAAAATTAATTTTGGGTGTTTTTTAAGTGTTTAGGGAAGACCGGATGCAATTAGGGTAATAGACCCAACTCTCTGGAATCCAGGGAGCTGTGCATTTGAGAAAGCAAATGAAAAGTGAAATAAAAAGGAAGGGGGCTGCGCGCTACAGTGCCACAATTTACGAGTTGGTGAATTATGGACAAGAAATTAGATTCTGTGACGGATAAACCTGAACTTAGAGAGTCTCACAATATGAAGTCTCGTTGAGCACTTGGGCAACACGTTATGAATAATATAGATTATTCATAATACTTTATCGGATTAAATAAGTTAATTCGAATCGTTTAACGGTTAAACGAAAATACATGCATATATGCATATCAGTTATTTTCTAATTAATGTGTATTTATATTTAATACATGATTTTATTAAATACATATTAATTAATTGTCAAATGTGATATTTTGACACTTGTCATTAATATATGTATTTGGTTATTTATTGTAAATAAAATTACATATATATATATATATAGATATTTTAATTAATTAATTATTAAATAATTAAGGAATTAAAAATAAAATATATAATATCATCATTTGCTAAATTAATGGCTTGTTGTAATTGGTTACACATGGCTATTAACTTTAATAAAAGGTTATTGTTATCAAATTGATTTTTTCTTCTTTAATTAGATTAAAATTTGTAAACCAATTTTAACAAAAAAAAAATGCCCTAGGTTTTCGGCCATTGCATCCAACATATTTAAATGAAAATGGTTTCTTTTGTCTTAAGAAGTTCAAGCTTCCAAGAACATAGAAAAAGATAGGTTTGAGAGAAAATAAAAATGGTAGAGCTTTTGTTGAAGAAAAATTGAAAACTAAGGTATTTTTCTTACTTTCTTCGATTGAAAAATTATTTTTATTGTTCTATCTATTTACATATGATGTATATTTAATTTTTTTTCCCTCTCTTGAATATATCTTGAGATGGTTGGATGTTTTGAAAATGAATATATGCATGTGTAATATTTTCAAGGAAGCTAATAGGCTTAATTAGTGTAAAGTAAGTGTGTTTAGATTCTTTGACAACAAGTTGTCATTCTAGAGTATTATGACCACTCTAATAATACCTAGAATTGTTGTTGAGTTCTTCATTTGTGGAGACTTTGATTGGTGTTAAGATTAATATTAAGAAAATTAGATTTAAAGCATGAAAAATATTAATTTCATATTATGTTTTTAGGTGTGAAAAATTTAGAATTTTTCTAATGAAAAATATATTATTTAAATGTATTGGATGTATATTGAGGATTAGTATAATTGGCGGAAATTATTTCGGATTGAAAACACGCAAAAATAGTGAAAAACGGCGTTACCGAATAACGAATGCCCAAGCAGTGAATTAGCCACTGTTCGGGCAGCCCATGAATTGCCCAAGTACTATTGGGGCTGACCTGGGCAGCCCCGTGTGGTATTGGTTGGTCGGTTCGGTCGTAAACGCGTTTTATGCTATTTTGCGGAATAAAATGTTTTTGTAAAAGTTTCGCGGTGTTTTCTAAATTATTTATACAGTTATTTGATATCGAATATAATGTTAAGGTGAAATATGAATGAATTGTTCTTGTGAATGATATACAACTTTTTTTTTTTTATTGAGTTTGTGAGGAAAGAGCCAAGTTCCTTTTAAGACTAGACAAATTAGGAGGAACTGTGATTGGTGTAGTGGATCCACATTGCTAGTTTTTATGAAATCCGTATTTTATCCTAGGAAGCCCCATTTTTACTGGAATGTATTCCTTCTTAGAAGTAATTCTTTGATGCAATAGAAGTATGAGTGATATGATATTACCAACAAATTAGTAAATAACATATATGATTTAATATCCATATTTTTAGTTTTTTTTTAATATTTTATGACGTATGACAATAGATTATTGAATTATTACACGAATAACGTGATACCTCTGTTATATTATAAATTTTCTCCCTTCTTAGAAGAACACTTGTCGATTGCCGTTGAATCTCATATTTATCCTATAACAGTCTCTATTGTCATATAAACTTGTGTCGGTGGTAAAATGCAAAGGTCTTGATGTCATTCAATCCAATAACATAGATATAAAATAAAGAAGTTGTATCTAGATCATGATTGATCCACCATTGATTTTTTTTTTAAATGTTGAAAATCTCACCGTCAAATTAACCCTTCTGAGCTTAAGCAGAACAGTTAAAATCTATAATTGTCACAAATTCTTACAAAAAACGTATTTTCTGGATTCGAACCCAAAACCTAAATGTGAGATCTTATTTGAAAACTTTAATGTTATTTTAAGTTAACAAGCACACAGATTTATTTCTTCCACTGTCCAATAATTTATATAATTCTCTAGGTAATTGATTATCATAGACATAAAGATAGAATAATGGTCTATCTTCTGTTATTTAATTTAAAAAGTTTTTTTTGTCTGCTTTATACCATTCCTAGGCCATTTCTGTTGTGTACCCGCAGGAACCAACACCAGGGCACCAACAGTTGCACTTATTGGTTGCCCCGAAATTTTTTTAAATAAATATTAATTTCATATTTAATGTCAAAATTTCAAGTTAATGGTATAAAAATTTAGATTGATAATAATTTTATATTTGTTGTTCATTTTAATGTTCATATTTTATGTTAATATTATAAAATTTAAGGTTAAAAATTTATGCACATGTGAAAAGTTAAATCGATGTCAAATATTATCTCACGTGTGAAAATTAATTTGTTCAATGCCCATGTTTTCATGCAAATATCCAAAATTTTAGATTAATACTAATAAATTTCGGATTTACAATAGCTAATGTTATCTCGTTTTTGAGTTTAATACACAAATTTCAGATCAGTAAAAATTTCATATTTAAAATTTTATTTAATAACTCTCAATTATATCATTTTTATATATATAAAAAAAAAACTTATTACAAATCTTAAACCAACACCCAATGTAAGTCCGAAATAAATATACATTGTTTCCTTGTTTTGTTACATTTTGGTCATTTTTATTTTTATTTTTTGCAAAAAAAAAAAAAAAGTGTCTTGTATTTTTCATGGCAGCAAACGATTTCTGTTTTTCTTGCATGTGACTACACGCAATAAAATTTACTGGAATGGTGCCACCTATATCATTAGGGTGAGCTAAATCGATTTCCGTTTAGGTTCTGAATGGGACCGGAACCTATACGAAAAAATCGATTTCCAACATTTTAAAATCGAAAAGTATCCAATTAAATAGGACGTTCTATTTAATCGATTCCTAATTGGTTCAGGGTTACCCAATTTTCCAATTTTTAATATATTTTTTTGTTTCATTTAAAAAATATATATAATAATTGATAATAGATTTTATTCCATTTATTCATTATATGTTTAATTTGGAATTTGGGTGGGGTGAATGTACATTATTTAAGTAAGAGTCTTGAATTTTCCTTAAATTCTTTAACCAAAAAAAAAAAAAAATTTGATTTTATAATATGAAAACCGGTTCTAAAATTCGGTTCCGGTTCCCACCACAATAGAACCAGAACCGGACCGAAAAAATCGGTTCTTAGTATTTTGGAATCAGAACCGACCCTATAGGAATCGGTTCCGATTCCATAACCGAAAAATCGATCCAATTCCTTACGGTTCTGGATCGAACCGGAACCGATGTTCACCCATACTATACCAACCAATACATACAAAATACCACAATAATATTTAAAGATAAATAAAATTATTTATTTTTTACTAGTATCTTTTAGTATGTTTATTCTATTTTTTATATTTAATTTTTGTGTGAGTATCATTACACTTGTAATTAATTAAGATTGGAAAAAAAACTCTTTCTTGTCTACGTGTGTGTGATTTAAAAACTCCATACATTTGTATCATCTAGCTTTTGTCGATTTAGCCAACACACAGCCACCATTTCTTATAATTATTATAGAATTTTTAGTAATTATAACTTATAAGTTCGTACTTCAAAACATATATTTTTTTTTTACCAACTAAACTATTTTGCACAACTGGTATGGAATAATTAAATTAGTAAGAAAAATTCAGGGATCGTAAAGAAAAAAAAAAGCAAATAACCACATTATTAAATTAAATATATTAATGCAAACCACTTTTCTCGCATGTATTGTGTAGACCGAGGTTCTGTTTGATATTATGGTTTTATTTGTGATTAGCTGACAAAATGATATTTGGGTCAAAATACGCACTATAAAAAATAAGGTATTTAGTGTCGAAAAATATTGACGCTAAAATAAGACATTTTGATGCTAAAGGATATTAGCGTCGAATATTTCGACATCATTTTTCGATTAATATGTGGACGAGAAAGACTATTTCGACGCTAAAGTACAACATTCTATGTCAAATAATTTTCGATGCTACAATGGAGACCTTTAGCGTCGAAATTTTTTTTCGATACTAAAGCACGTATTTGGCGACGATTATTTTCGATAGGAAATATTTTTACTTAATTATTTTTACATTTAGCGTCGAAAGTTTCGACGCTAAATATATTTTTAAAATAAAAAATGAAAGTTTATTTTATTATTTTTATCGTCGAATTTTTCGACTCTAAAAACAAAATAATATTAAAAATTAAATAGTTATTTTTTTTACCTTTAACGTTGAATATTTCGATGCTAAATGTGAAATAATATTAAAAACTAAATAATTATTTTATTACCTTTAGTGTCAAAATATTTGATGCTAAAGTTTATGGATTTTTTGAAAATATTTTAATAATAAAAATAACTTTACTGAATCATAAAATTTTTTTATTCTAATAATTATTCTTGTTCTTATAAATTTAAAAATAAATTTAATTTATTAAATAAAATAAATACATATTCTATTAACAATCACTAATGTTGTGAATGTTTATACAAATGAAAATAACAATCATTACTGCTGTGATAGAGGGGCGGTCGAGGCCGATGCAAACCGACCGAGTGAGGCCTCTAACATCTACCTGAAAGTCTTCATCTGCTGGTCGAACTCATGCATCTTCTTCTGGTTGTCCTTCTCGACCTGTTGTAGCTTCTCCTGAGTATTCTTAGCTCTTCTTTGGTATTGTCCAACTCTTCCTTGGTCATGACTAACTCTTTTTGAATGCACAGCTAAGTATGAGAAGAAACAGTAGTCCGTCCAGATGACATCGGCTTCTTACGAGTGCCAAACTCGACGTTGTACGCTGTCTGATTCTTGAAAACCAATTGCAACAACTCATCATATGGTAAAGGGTCGGACCCTGTCTCATGAGCCTATCGATGGACCTCTACCATTTCGTTATGTTAAAAAAAATGAAGTTAATGTTTGAACTTGAAAAGAAAAAAAAATTTAAAAATATATTTAATTTACTTTAAATACTAAAACTTATGTAGCAGCGTTTTACTTCTTCATTGATCCATTCATTCTTCTCACTATAATGCGTCACTCGAAAAAACTCCGAAAAATGATTGCATCTCATCTGTACCACTCTGTAAAGAAGCATAAAATGATTGTTAGTGTTAGTGAAATTAATGAAATGTTAAAAAATAATTTATGGTATATTTACCTCAGAATGCTCGGCACAGTGTTGGGAAATGGCTTGGAGCCTCCACGATGATTGAAACACAAGTGACTGCGATTCTCTGCATTTGCTTGACATTTATTCTGCATTTAACCACATTGTCGATAACAAAAATAAAGAGAATTATCAGTTTCATATTATTTTAAAAGTTACCTCGTGTTTCTTGTTCGACAAGACCTCACACAAGAATATCCAGTCTTGCTCCTTTATATAACAAGCTTGTGTTGTGGAGCCTCCGAAGTCCCATGTTCGTCGAATATCAGTTTTGAAATTTTTGTCTTGAAATCCATGTAACTATTCCCTATGTGGTGGTTGAGATATTTCATGATGTTTGGTTTGTTCAGGTCCACGTCAAACCACTCCAGCAGAAATATCAACCAATTAGAAATTAAATAAAAAATATTAATTTAAATAAAAAATTCAATAATGTAAGTTTACTCACAAGTAGCGTGGGGAAGAGCTAGT